>SMGT01011178.1:196018-224200 GCA_004794575.1 Lanistes nyassanus
AGGGCAACCTTTACCTTTTTCACCTTTAGTCCACACAACAAAGATTTCCCAATCTAAATCAAATGGCAACTTCTGTTTCTATTTTATCAAAATTTTTTAAACTACACCTGCTGTATCTGATTTCTTAACCATCAAGGCACATTTTTTTAAGTGTGAGGTCTTTTGATATTAAAAATTTAAAAAGTGTCTCTTTAGTTTAATGAACATATATTTAATCTAAATCTGAAAGTGGCGAAAAACAAGCACAACGTGATGTAAATGATGCTGCCACGTCAAAACTTACCCCATTGACTTCTGATTCATCATACCAAACATTGATGTAAGGGTGACGCAGGGCCTCGTCCACAGAGATCCGCTTCTCTGGGTCGATGACCAACATTTTGGAAAGCAGATCTCTTGCCACGCTAGCCCGCAGACCTGGGTGCTCAGTGCTCTCTGCTGGAAACAAGACATCTGGGAAAAGCTTCTCAGTGGGATAGCCTGGATATTTTGGTCGGTTCTCCACATAGTTGCGTACTGTCGGCTGAAGGCGCATCATGAAATCTTGGCTTGGTGTCCCAAGTTGTTCAATGATTTTATTCCACTGGTCGATGTCTGACAGTTAAGGGCAACAACATCTTGAAAACTGAAATTTATATTCATTGTCATCCCATCTTTCACCAACATCCAAAAGGAAAAGTCTATTTTGAAAACTTTTTTCACAAAAAACGTTATGAGAATTAAAGAAAAATTAATAGAACAACAGTACTGCAATTGCCACTAATCATGACCACAGCCACAACTAGTAAATATTTTAAGAACCTGATATGAAAACCAGTACTCCCACACAAGCTATGAGTAGCTCACTCTAAAAGTGTTAGTGTTAAATACTACTCCATATTTGCTGAATATCATGAATAAAACAAACAGCTGTGAGAAGGTGTTTGTTTTAAACTAACAAAAGCTACATCTTATCATTTCTTGAGCATCAGCCAACACACCAAGCAGGAACCAAGGGGGCGACTGCTAGCACAACCAGAACTAGCGAGGCCAGAGGAGGAGCTGCAACAACCAGCACTGGCAGTGGTGGGGCACTTCCGTTGTGTCTGAGAAGCGATGCCCCCTGCACCGGAAGTGTGGCCAGTGGCTAAAAACCAGGGCAATTGTTATGGGGGGGGGGGGGGATCATGAAAACAACTGGAATTAGCGAGGCCAGAGGAGTTATGCCCGTGGCCAGTGCTGTACCGGAAGTGCATGCTGGACTGGTCAGCACAGGAAGTGTCTCGAGAGACGGAGGAGTGAAGATCCCAGCTGGAAGTGGGCATTTGACCTATGCTTCACAAACTGGGAACAAAGGGTGCAGCGCACGTGACCAGAACTACCCCGCACCCGAGAGGGCGGAAGTGGACTGGAAGAAGAGTGTGATCTCCCCCTACATCACATCTGACCGCCAACCGTCAGGTAACGTCTTCCTAGCACGTCCTCATCACCTACCACTCCAAGAGCAGCGGGTGGGGCTTCACAGGAACACACTTGGGAACCCTCGCGAAGGCAGATTAAGGGCCAGGGACGAAGCCAGTGTTCATTGCCAGGGCTGGGAATTGCGCTGCAGCTACAAAACCCAGCCACTGGTGTAGCACCATGGGAGGCACCGAGGGGAACCCCTCCCCAAAAGTCTTGCAAACATCATAACCCAAAGGCGTAGCATCGGCACAGGTAACACTGCTGAAGGCGGAGTCTGTGCAGGAGGCCAGGACACCGAAACCGGCTGAGTGACATCAGCAGAACCCACCATGGACACCAGCAGGGTGGCTATGCAGGGGACCAAGCAGAGGTGGCGGACTGGAAGCCAGCGAGGTAGGGCCCACAGGAATGGTGGAAGGACAGGGAGACCCCATCATCCAACATGTTCACAGGTAGGGTCGCATGGGGCGATGCACAGGTGTGCGCATGCGCTGAGGGGGCCTTACCAGGGTTTGTGTACAAAATTTTTGTTTGGAAGGTGCAGTTAGGGATCACGAACTTGAGAATTTAGTGCTCTGGGTCATGGTACAGCATTGTGACAAGAAACTTGCGAATTGTTTTTGTGCATATCAAACTACAAACCAATCAGTATCAAATCTGTAGTATTTGTCTCTGCAATACCACCATAACAATAACATGAATAGTTCACTCTACATGTGTGAGCTTTAAACTATCAGGCATCAGAACTGGTTGAGAAAGATCCACAAAGGGGCAACTTCTTTCTCACTTAGAACGTGTTCGGAATTCATTCCACCGCCCCCCACTGCTTCTCACCATATCTTTCAAACCACTTCCAGTCTGTTTTTGTTAACGACTTTAGATCCGATCCAACAGGAATCTCATGTAGGGTTCCTCAAGGCTCTGTCTTGTGACCGGTTCTGTTCATCCTGTGCATCACTCCTCTGTGATGTCATCTCTAAACATGCTGTTCTTCACCATTCCTTTGCAGACGATATTCAACTGCAGAGGTCCATCCACCCTGCTCAACTGAATAGTCTAATTAGATCAGTGAGGACTGTTTGTGATGTGAAATCTTGGATGACATTTAACAAACTTAAGCTAAATGAAAAAACAGGGCATTATGATCTCTTCACCCAGAATGTGCACCTCTCCAGCTTTTTCTAAATCTCTAATGGTCAGTGTTGCCACCGTTCAATTCTCTCAAATCACCAGGAATCTTGACATCTACTTCAGTCAGACCTTTCAATGCAACTCCATGTCACTAAACTTATCCGGTCTGTCAACTGTGAACTCCATCGCACTAGGTCCATTCGCCATTGTCTGTTGAAGAGACTAAAACTTTCATTCGCGCTTTTGTGCTCTCCCGCATGAATTAGTGCACTTCACTTCTTGTTGGATGTCCTCGGAATGTTATACAGCACATTCAGAAAGTCCAAAACAGTGCTGCCCATCTTGTCCCCAGGGGCCCATATTCAAACCACATCACACCTCATCTGTGCACATTCCATTGGCCATCTATACAGACCAGAATTAAATACAAAGTCGCCAATGCTACTGGTCCCATCTCTTTCAAATCTTCATACTTTCTTGTTCTGTGCCCCACCTCATATCTTGAACTCCCTCCCTCTACATATTCGCTTATCCACTTCTCTAAGGTCTTTAAGGTCTCCCCTTAAAACACACCTATTCTAGATTTACTTGAAATTGCCTACTTGTGCGCTAATGTGTGCATGCAGGGTGGGGTGCACGAGTTTGTGTGAATGTGTGTATATATCCCTGGTTTCTAGAGCCCCATCAGCTCATGTGAGAAAAGGTGCTATATACATGTTCATTCATCATTATTATGGCAGCTGCATGTGGAAGACCCAAGTATCAGAAAAAATGCAGGCACTGTAGTCCGGTGGAGGCTAAATAAAATCAAACCCCATTGTCCACTGTACCGTTAACCCCTGGGCTGTTATAGGGCCCAAAATAGCCATATATACCCATAAGTTAAAAGTTTTGCCAAGCTGGTTTCCAAGAAAAATTGTCCTGTGGATCACAAACACATGACACTGACATTAAAAACATCTGTACTAAAAATAATTCACAACTAAAGTAAATGTGCTACACTGTCAGTGTATGTGAACAAGACAGATCCAAAATGTAAGCTTGGAAAGCATTCACGCATAGGGTACATGTACTAATAACATGCCTTGTCCTTCGCAGGGTTTGGTGGGGCTGACAGATCCAGACAATAGCATAAATTTCGTGTGGGCTGCACGACACACTGTACATGACCATGAGTAGGCCTTCAAAGTGGCTCCTGACATTGGTACACAAGGTAGTGGTACAGATCCTTGTCCGTTGCCTATGGCAACTCTTCACATGTTATGGCATCCACATGCACATGCACATCCTCCTGAGCACAGGGAACCTCAATATTTGAATGTGATTCTAAGCACACCAGATAAAATATAAATAAAATTGAGCCCCTACTGTGGGAGTGGATTGTTTCAAATTAATTAAATTCTAAATAATACCAGTAACTTGTGTTCAATAAGGATATTGAAGAATCATCAAATCAGATAATTTCCAATCTACAGGCCACTGTCATATGGTGGTATGGAACTATGATCGATACATGTACTTAATAAAATTGCACAAGTTAATGATCCATTAACTATTACTGATGCAAAATATGATCTCACCATATCCTCTTATGAGAACTGACACTTGATTGACAGAGCCCCGCCCCCCCACAAAAAAATGTGAAAAAAGACCTGGAGTAGTCAATAAAAATCAATAAATAATAAATCAATAATCACACATCAATAAAAAAATAAACAAATGAAAATAAAGAACCAATTATGACAGACGACAGAGCTAATCTTTATTGCAGCTCCGTGCCTGACCATGTTGTCTCAGATAATGCTTTCAGTTGTCACTAATCATAAAGGGGTGTGATCACAGTCGACTTCCTCCTTTCGTCGTGAAACTTTTCCACATGCTCAAAACATTGGATTGAATTTTTGCGGATGATGTTCAGAGCTGCCAACCCCGTTCAGTAGTTCTCAGTAAGATTTTGAAAATTTGTCAGTAAGATTAAAATTTTGTCAGTAAGATTTTTTTCCCAAAACACAACAACAGGCAATGTTTCACCAGTATTTTTTGACATACTTTATATACACACTGTACACTGCTGTAAAAGGGACTACTACAGGGACATCTTGGTTGCAGACTTGCAGGTCCGCAACAAGTCGTACAAACAAAGTGTGCAAACAGGGTCTCTGCCTGAATGACTGATAGCTCGGCCGAAGATTCTGGGTTGCTAATGGAAAAAAAAAAAATCGTCAGTTTCAAAGAATTGTTAAGTGCCAAACTTTTCTCAACGTGGCGAGCAGAACTACAATGCCTGCTAACATCATCCAGACCATGCGAAATTTAAAAATCAACTTCACATGAAACACATCATGCATATGCGTTCGACACTTTGGAAGCAACGACGCATGGGAATTCCTTGGAGTATCCTAGAAAAAAGCTTCAGGTAATATTTTTTTCGCTTTTTTTTAGAACCACCTTTTGGCTCCACGCTTTTTCGTTTGGAAATCGAACTGACGCGCGTTGCCGAAGGGCGAGACCCTTACAAGATTTCGCCTGCGAGATCTCTAGCGAGCGAGCGTCTGTAAGAAACATCCAAGAGTCTCAAGTTTTTCAAGCCAACATGCGGTCATACGAAACCCGGAGCAGCCACAAAACGTCATTGTTTTAGTCTAAATAAAAGGGTTTAAATGTATATTTAACATCAGTATGCACTTCCTGAATTATCTGATGCATAAAATGCCAACAATCGACACTTGAGTACGTACAGTCAGTACTGTTATCGTCTGCCATGTATACGAAATACCGAACAGCCACAAATAGCCAAGAAAAGTCATGGTTTTAGGTCTAAATGAAAAGTTTTAAAGGTATACCAAGCACCAGAATGCACTTTCTGAATTATTTGATGCATAAAATGCCACAAATCGACATTTGAGTATGTACGTTTTGTGTCAGTATTGTTATCATCTGCCGTGTATACGAAACCGAACAGCCACGAAAACTCATGGTTTTGTGTCAATACTCATTTACTGTTATTGTCTGCTCGTTTGCCGTGTATACGAAATATCGAACAGCCACGAAAAGTCATGGTTATAGGTCAAATAGGTTTTGTCAGCTATCTTTTTATTGTCGGCGAAGTTGCCCTAAAGGCTCCTCGCGACTCTGTTTTCGTCAGCCATTGTTGAATTTGAAGAAATGCGCTCTCCCTGAAAGTCAATCATGGCTTCTGATTGGGTCTAGGAAAAGAGACAAGCTGGATTGGCTAATCAAATCTCGCGATACATCCCTAGTAGAAGTAGGGAAGGTGGGGTTGCCAGTCACTCAGTCAGGGGCGCGNTCAGTTAGTCTAGATAAACAGCTGTCCTGTGCTGCTTTTTGCTACGTTCGACAACAGTAATTTCAGAGATTTCTTTCGCCGGGAAAAAATTGATCTGACCGTAAGACTTCATCTTGACCGTAAAAAAATTACGGCGAAACCGTGAGGGTTGGCAGCTCTGGATGTTTTTCAGTGGAGATATATAGCTATTTTTTTCAGCTGAAATCTACTAAGCTTCAGCATGGAAACCACTGATCAGCAGTCAGTTCTGATGCTTTAAGTACATTCCCAGCAAAAATGGAGAGGGCATAGCAGAGTAAATATTAAAAGGATACGATCACTGCCAGGAAACATAACTGTGCCACGTATCAACTCTGCCATTATGCAGCCAACTGACCAAATGTCCACTGAAACAGTCATTTTAAGACCACATTTCTGGTCTTGGATATGAACATGCACAATTTTTTTTAAAAAAGGTATGGCAGAATGAAACATCAATTTTGGTATCATTTTTTCCATATTAACTAATGATACCTTCTGTAGCATGAATCTATACATATTTCAAAGAGTCTGGAGAGTAGAGACATGTCTACACGGCAGATGGATGGGATTTAAAGAACCTAGCTGATCACACAGGCTATATTAGAATCACCAAAGTAGCACAGGGACATATGACAAAAGGACAAATCCAGGGTACAGGAAGAGTCCCTCTATACATGACAATGGTGTATCAACAGGACACTCTAGCAAACAGAAGCCAGCTGTCCTTTTACGAAGAACAACATGGGCACAGTCAGAACTCCAGAGGTACTATAATAATGTTGCAAGACAAAGGACTAAAATGAATACACACATAGAAAGTTTAAGACCTGGAGACACAAGTCAAAGGACTAACCGTTAGCCTGGTAGCCCATTCCCAAAATGACCTCTGGTGCCCTGTAGTAACGTGTGACCACATATGGTGTCATCATAAAGCCAGTTCCTGCTGTACGCGCCAAGCCAAAGTCTAGGATTTTCAAGGTGCAGTCAGACTTGACTACGATGTTGCTGGGCTTCAGATCCTGCATGCAGCACAAGAAAAATTTGGCATGTCACCATGGAAACCTAGCCTTCTTCACTTTCTAATATCAGTGCCCCACAATTGGAGACTCATTAGACATTGTGCTGACCTCAGGCTCTTGAATTTAAGACCACTCAACACTAAAATGTTACTAGGAAACTTTAGTTCGTGGTTCATACTGAACAGCCAGAATTTTAAAAAAAAGGCTTAGCTTCTTGGCTTTAACCAGCATTATTTATGAACAAAAGCCAAATATGCTACATTAAGCATTCTGAATAAAATATAATTTATCAGTTAATGGGAGTGCTCCCATTATTATTATTATTGCATGAAATACTCACAGAGGTTGTTATATCACTTGCAGTCTAATTTACAAATGTCTGAAGTCTGGGTCATTATAAACATTCCCTCTAACACACGAGGAACTTGGAGCTTTGCATTCCTAGAACTATAGGCACTCAGTCCCTTGTCTGTGAAAAGCTACATTGGTAGGCACCAGGACTGCTGTTTTGTTGTGGCCAGCTACTCTTGTACCTAGACTACTGACCTAGTTTTTGTGTGAAAATTGGTATTTCCCAGCTTGCCATTTATGCAATCCTTATTATTGGCTAGTTTGGGAGAGCAAAAAAAAAAAATTTCACTGCATTAACATAAAAGCCCATAACCGAATCAACAGAAACATCGCGCTGTGCCCCTCAGCAGCTGAAATGGCTAGAAACACCAAAACGACCTGTGTCAAGAAATTCAGCAACACCATGTGTTGATAATTGGTAGAACAAAATAAACTACACAGATGAATGAGAGATTCCCTCAGCTTTCAAGCAATATTAGTTTCCACTATGAAGTTAGAGTGGAAAACGGAAAAATTTACCAAGAAATGTAAACCCCGATTTAAATAAAAACAACAGGAAAACAACTTTTGATCATTTTGTATCACCCTTTTTACCTGAAAAAGAATTTCTCAGTTTCAAAATGATACTAAATTCAGAGCTGCAATTTTAGGTAACACAATGCACCTTTGAAAGAAAGGTGAGCCACACACGGTGCATCTGTGAAAATGACTGATGAAAAAGCAAAAACTCTCATCGCCTAAAGATCGAAAGTAGATCTAGAATAGCACCATAATGCAGAGATGCGAACTGTTAGCAGATCAGCTGATTTCAGAGCTGTTTTCCTTTCATCAGTCTTTATGGACAATTGCATGTAACATTACACCGTATATGAAGGCATTAAAAGTAAATGTTCTCAGAATGTTTTCCAGCCTCGATGCCTAAAACTGAGGGCATTGCTTTTGAATTTAAGCAGCTACAAATAACGAACAGCAGTAATATGAATAATTTTCTATACAGTATTTTTGTTGTCATCCTTTACTGTTATTAATTTGTTTGCAGTATTCTTATGTCAATGTTCTCTAATAAATTGTACTTGCTTCTCCAATGAGGTATAAATGTGTATGACCTGTCAGTGTATTCAGTTCCCCATAAAAATGGAAGCTCTAGGTTACAACAAAACTATGTTCATAGGATGAAGACATTCACTAAACATTGCACCATTTTATTGCATCCTCAATCCTGAAAGTAGCTTTTGTACCCGAGATTAGCAGGGTGGGAATTTCATAATCTTATGTTCATAATAACACATTTTCGGCCCAAACCAGCTTTGCTTTTTTCACACTGAATTAGTCATCAAAATATAAACATTTTAGAATAATATACATTAACATAGGAGCAGTACCATGGCCAGTTTTTGTGTTATCATCGTTGCTACCTTCTGTGCTTTTCAAATTGGCTTCCTTAGGTATGTTCAGTACAACAGGTCATTGTCAGTTTAACTTACTGCTGTAAGAAAAATTAGGCTTATAATTTATAATCAGTGGAAGGATTTTGAACTTTTTAAGCAAGTCAGATTATGATAGTTAATGTTGTGTGCCTTCAATTTTACAAGGCAACTTCTGCAGATTTTTGTCAACTGTGACTAAGTATACTTGTGAAGCTACAGACCTGCCATATCCATCTGCTTCAGTGTCTTGTTCTGTATGTTACTAGGAGCATACGAATGTAATTTTACTCATTTGTGCTGCTTGGATGCCCAGGTCCAGCCATGTAAAGACTTCATTTTGTAGCATTTTAAACAAGACAAGAAAAGGATTTTCATATAGCACGTCAAGATTTCTTTTACCTTATTATGACCGAAGTACCAGATTTTGAACACACCTTAATTGCAAGATGTAGTGTCACAGTCAAGAGGTGAACGCTTAAATTTGTCAGGAGAAAAGTAAACAATATTCACTTTTGACCTTTTATATTGCATGTAATGCAAAGGGTTTCCACAGTAGGCAAATAGTGGTAGACAAAACAGAACTGGCCAGGCAATGGAGAGGAAAAGTTCCAAACAAGCTGTGAAAGAATCTCCCATCTGCCCTGCTCTTGTTCATGCTGATAGTTACCCTGTGGATAATGCCTGCAGAGTGCAGATGCTTAATACCACACAGCATCTGGTACAGGAGGTAAGACATGCGCTCGTGGTCCAAATCCATCTGGATCACCTGGCACAGGTTGGCATCCATCAGCTCCATCACCAGGTAACTGTCACAGTACATACAACAACTCAGACATATCGCATAGCACAGGTTGGCATTCATCACCAGGTAGCCATCGCAAGAACATACAATGACAGTCATATCCATACAGTCCAAAATTCCACAGCTCCAGCAAAAATGCATTCATCCTCTTACATGTAAATTCATATTGTGGCATGTTGGCAATTTTCCACACTTTTCTGATTAAAAATAAAATTTTTGACAGGTTTGTATTATTACTATGTATATGTTGCAGCAACATATTCTTTTCTGTATTGTTCAAGATATTGACTTTCCCATTTTATTGTGGCATTTTGGCATGCTTTTTTTTAACTCGAAGGGTAATGCTCATATGACTTACATGCTTTGTTAAATGTGCCAAACCCACATGAACCCAACAATTGAAAGACCTTCATTTACAATTTAGGAAGCCAAAATTGAGAAATTGTTAGCAGCAACTTCACAAAATGACTGATCACTTTGAAATTTCAGCTCACATTCTAGGTCCATACCAAATATCAAGTCCCTACTGTCAAATTGTAATGTTATAAAGGATTTCCCCAGTGCTATATTTAGTATGGTGAATGCGCGCAGTGCACGTCAAATCACCACACTTACATTATGAGGTCAAATGCACACGTCATACACCGACGTAAGCGGTTGTTTCCTTTACGATGGAGATTTCCCATACAGAAGAAATACATTGGACCTGGTAACCGCTAAGTACAGGGTCCATCGTGGGTTTGTAAATCGGGGCAAGAATAAAAAAGCTGCGGTCGTAGTCGCGGGAATTTATCTTCTCCACTGCACGTGTTTCTCTTCACCTGCGGTCTGGGACGACTCGGTTACTAGGGCGAACTAATCACAGCCATGATAATGTGGCCGGGATATCGCCGTAGTTTTTGCACACAGAGCACAAGCAATATGAGGAGCAATGGTTACAAACTAGACAGAGAAAACTCCTCTGGCTCACTTTGGTCTGTGCGTGTCAGCTGTGCAAGCTGTTAGCCGACAGTTGTGGACCCTACTAGTGATTTGATACGTGTTGTGTGAACACCTCTTGGACTGTATTCGTTCTGAAGTTTGTTTCTTCTGAACATTTTGGATCTCTTCTCTGTTACTGGGTTAACGGATTATACCACCTATCAAGAAGGCTTTACTTGTAAGAGAATGCAGGAGTAAATCCGTTACCGTGGCATCCTATTCTATGTTGCATCCATGTAGTGATCATCGGATGAATCTTTCTTGGTTCTTATTATTTTTTGACAGGGAATATCTTTGGGATTACAATTCACCATGTTTCCCTTCAAACAATAATTCAATTAAGTGGTTGCGCATAATGTGTAGACACACACAGACTGCAGTGAATGTTAGTGTGTGCATGTCATGCTAGTACCAACTTACTGTTGTAGTTCGCCCCCTGCAAGTGGGCACTGACATTGTATTTTGCAGGGATCCTAGTTGTCAGCACTCGCTTAGTGAGCAGGCTGATTACATTTTGTGATGGACGCAGCCATCACAGAGACAGTTTTGGCCACCATGCGCACAGCCACAGCGGATGCTGGGGGGGTACCCAGGCTGAGTACCGTTAGCGATCCGTGGCTGTGATGCACTGTCATCTCACTGCATGCTGTGCTAGGCTCACTCTCTTTAAACGTTTCTGTATCCTTCTAGGATAGTTACTAACATCCTCTGATTCCACTCGATATACTCTTTCTTTAGATACTAAACTCGCCTAACATCTTAATAGATTAGGTTAGATTGTAGGCAAACTGCTTTTGAACGTAATTATCTTTATTTCCTTCTCACTCTACTTAACTTTCTTTAACACTAACAGGAAGAGCAAAGTGCACACTAGTCACTGCATATTTTCATGTCCTTATAGGTATATTCTGTTACTTTATTCTAACTGTTGTATGTGTAACAAACACAAAATGCGGTATCCACCACATTTCCACACGCTAGCTGCTGCTGTAGCTGGTAATGTTTCCCTTGCGGCCCGCTCCCACCTGGTAAAAGTGGGGTGCAGGCCGGACAAAGGAGAGTCTTGAAGTAGGGTGAAGCAGGAGGAGGAATAGGGAAGAGATGTAGCGCAACAGTGAAGTGGCAGAGCATGTAGGGCAGCAGCAGCCGTGGCAGCCCTAAATAAAGTACGCAGAGGGCGTGGAAGAAAACACCTGCCTTTGTTGAAGGAGAGAGAGAGAGAGGAGGGTTGCGGAGTGAACCTGCTCCATCACAATTTAATAGGGATTCTCTGTATGCACACGTTGTGTACTGAGGGTTAGCTGTGTGAAGACTAGCGTCGTTACAAAGAAAGGGTAGGCAGATCTTTTTTTGAGGATCTGCCATGTCCCTTTCTTTCGACCCTCTCTTTGCTACGTTTGGGTACGGTAAGCTCCCTTGGTCGCATGCATCTGCATACGGTTATGTTGAGCGTTTCAAGTACTTCCTGTTGGCGTGATAATTTGATAATTTAAGCGCTCGGTCCTCAATTGTTCTTTATTATTAATTATAATTTGCACTTTGAGGATTTCATGTATTTGTCCTATGTTGTCTTTGTCTTGGATCCTAGTTGTCAACACTCGCTTAGTGAGTGGGCTGACTACATTTAAGGGTTAGCTGTGTGAAGACTAGCGTCATTATAAAGAAAGGGATGGCGGATTTTTTTTGTTTTGAGGATCTGCCATGTCCCTTTCTTTCGACCCTCTATTTGCTACGTGTTTGGGCACGGTAAGCTCCCTTGGGCACATGCGTCTGCATATGGTTATGTTGAGTGTTTCATGTACTTCCTGTTGGAGTGATAAAAGGGACTTTGCCTTTTGGAATATAAAAAAAGTTTGGTTCCAAAGTTCCTGATACACTGTATGTGGTGTCTTCTATTGGCTGTGACTGCTACGGACATTTTATTCTGCACAACCTCTTCATGTTTTGCTGGTTTTAAAGTTTTCAAAACGTAATTCAGTTTCCTTTTATCACTGATCTTCGCCATAAACAGACCAACAACAACAAAAAAATGTTTTCTCCAATGACTAAATTGGCCATAAGACTAGGAATTCTATTACAGCCGAATCCGGTTAATTGGACCACCTGATAATCGGACCAGCCACTTATTCAGACCGAATCTTAAAGAACCGAAACAAATCCTATGTACATAAGCCTAATATTATTCGCTTATTTGGACCAAAATTATGTTTAAACGGACCACAGAACGTGACAGCGAATAAGAAAATTATGAAGAATTGTTATCCATCGACAACGAGCTTCAATGCTACGATGACAATGAAGATTATGACACTGCAATTGTTGCTCGAATTGCACCAAAACACATGACAGCATCGGAAGACCAGGGAAGTGACGACGATGCCCCAGTGAGTTGGTGCACGTGACAACACAGGATGCCAGGAAATGCACTGAAACTTTGCGCCGCTATTTCATGCAGGAGGGAAGTGAAGGCAGTCCCATTGCTGCGTTAGATGTTTGTGGTGATTTTGTTCAAGTGCAATCCGTCAAGACAACGCGTCAGGTCACCTGGATAAGTTCTTCAAATGTTGACTTGAATTTGGTAAGAACTTTTTTTTTTTATTGTGATTTGCATGTTGATGTACATTCGCATGTACATCTATCGTGTAGATCGTTTCGTAGGAATTTGTAAATTTATTTTTCAATAAACAAAATTCGACTGTAGTTCCTGGTGATGAATGCCAACCTGTGCTATGTGATATGTCCGAGTTGTTGTATGTACTGTGACAGTTGCCATACATGTGTGCTACACAATAAAGGTCATAATGACATTTTAATAAAGTGTACACTGTATTTAACGTACAGCACGTCCTGTCTTAATTGTAACATAGGGCATGCTCATGTAATCGGACCAGCCGGTTATTAGGACCAAAATTGTTGCCTCTCGATGTGGTCCGACTAACCAGATTCGACTGTACATGTATATTTAAATTTTGTTCAACAATCTACAACTGATTACACCAATAATACTTCTTGATGTTCTCAGATGAGAGCACTGTTGACTGTTTATTATGATGCACACAAACCACTGTTTCCTATTAGGTGTCCACAACATACAATAACTTACACATCTTGAAACTCCTCCAGTGACCTCTGGGGTGTAAATGCATTTAGAAGACCAATGATCTGCAAAACAAGTAAGCACTTAACACCTGCAATAACAGCTGAACAAACTGAATCTTCACCTACCTTCACACACACTGGGGTCAAAATTCTGCAAGCATACAGGGACAACACTTTATGCAGTGCCATAAGCCAGCACAGCGATGTCAAACAAAATTAGCACTGAGTGGAGGTGGGTGCGATGGGAAAGCTGACAAAAAATATGTACAGTGGAACCCAATTACAACAAGATCTGATACCACCAGACATCAGCTATTACGAGACACTTCTGACTTCCCAACCAACACTCTTCTATTCATCAATTTTAATCGCTTACAAAGAGAGTGGATATAACGAGGTCATTTTCACATCCCTAATCACGAAAATGCTCTGTATTTTGTATGTGATAGTGCATATATTTCAAGTGTTATGGTTTTGGCATAATTGCCATTGTTTTTCACATGAATTCTGTCCTACCGAAATGTAAAAAATGATTTGCACTGTGCAGTATGTACAAGTAGGTAGGAAAAGTCTTTTTTGTTTTCTTTTCAGTTGAAGGAGCTGTTTTTAGACTGAATCAGTGAATGACTATGCAGTCAGGCATGCTTGGGGGAAACTTCTCTCTTCCTACCCCCGTTTTTGGCTTCACAGCTGGTGACTGGCGCAGTGAAGACTGAGAGAACGAATTTGCAAATCCCACATAACCAAAATGCTCCAAAACTAACCTGGTTAGCATAAGAACAAGAGACAGTAAACAAAAACGAAATTCTATGTTTGCATGCCACACTTCTGTTCTCTCATCTAATTGGTTCGTTCCCTACAACCTCATTGTGTTCTGTGTGTTGATTGGCTCTTGTATGATTGGTTCTTCCTCCATGAGCTTCTATGAATTTTAATGTTACTAGATTAGCTAAGTAAGGCATGATCATCTAGCAGAGTTGTCTAATATTTCAGATTGATGACCAAGGACACCAGTGAGTTTCACTAATTTGGACTTTGGCCGATTGAAAAGTTTCCAAAGTTGGTACTGTAAAATGCTTTTTAAGGCCCCATTGCAACTTGGAAACGTGTAAATTGGTCCTTGTTCTCTTAGCAAGAGATGCAGTTAACAAGAGGTAACTTCTCCCATCCCCATCTTGTGATAAGCAGGTTCCACTGTATGTTTTTTCTGTAACTGAGAAATCCGCATGCGTAAATTAAAAGCAAAACTTTTATCTTCCAAAGTACTGAAAGGTGACATTAACAAGGGATGACCAATAGAATAACTGGAATGAGTGAACAACTTCCCAAAGACTGCATGCACGATCACTCTAAAGTCAAGACCTGCAAACAAATACTAAATCAATAAATGGCACCACGGTTGATGGTTGGTTGGTTGGTTGTTTAAAGGGAAACTTAACCCTAGACTCAACTTGAGATGAATTCATAGATATTGATATTGTGAGTCTTGCCAGCCACAAATTTCAAGCTGTATCGGTACTATTTCCATACAATCCAAGTTTTAATTTCGGTAAATAGTGGTACACGGACGTCGTCATGTTGTGGTACTCTTTCGCGAATGAAAGCAAACTATCGCTGCTGTCGTCTGGTCTGGTGACGTCAGTTCCCCAGAAGCATTCTTCAACATGCCACAGGACAAAGCGTTCGGCTGTTTCAACGAACAGGGCAAATCGTTTAATGTAGACGGAAGCCACAAGAGCTTTTTTGGGATTATGAATCCAGCAAAATAAAAGATTTTTATGCACTATGTAAAAAGTTGCTTGAAAATTTAAAGAACGCCAAGTTGCCTCGTCGTGCGTAAGAGTATAAATGGCACAAATCGCACCTCGTGTGCGAGGACTATTTTACGAGGGAGTGCTTTGAAGGCACCTACGAAAATGATGTGGCTGCTTCGCTTGGCTTCAAGACTTTTAAGAAAAAGTTAAAGAAAGGAGCCATTCCGACAATTATCAATACAAAGTGTGCCAATGTAAAAGGCATTGCAGTAAGGCAAGACCGGACGGAAGCTGAGCCTGAGAGTGAGAACAGACGATTACAGCTGAGAGCGAAAAGACAGCGCAGGTAAACTAAAAAAATTCACATTTTTACTGCTAAACAACTAATGGTAATGATATAAAATATTATGGTTTTTTAATCATGATATAATTTGTATGAAGTGTTATTTATTTTATTTAAGTAAATATAGAAAATACTTAAATAGGTATATACAAATAATGCATACAGTATGGTTGATTTGTTAAAATATGCCATATGTATGGCCTACAAGGCCTGTATAGCAATACAAAGTACTTGAAAACAAACGCATGTATAGGCATGCATGTGTGCATGGACACACCCGTACACACAACAAAGGACACCTATGTAAATATACTAGTCACAACAGCACTCGTCGTCTTGCTCAGTATCGGTACTTTCCGTGTTTTGTAGTTCTTCATCCGTGTGTTCTGGGTCATAAGTGTAAGCTACAACTCCCAGATCCATAACGGAAATTATCTTGCGAATGTTCGCGATGTTACTAACAAAAGCGTCTGCCTGATATTTGTGACGATGCTGCTTTGAGCGCTGTCGGCTGCGGGCTGCAGTAGCTTTCTCCCTGCCTGGGTAACTGACGTCACTCATAAAGGCAACATGGCGGCTTCCATGTAAGGCCGATGAGCGGCATTAAAAGCTGGGTTGTAAGTGAACAGTTCTTTTGTAGCTTGAAATTTAGGGTTAGAAAGACTCACAACATCAATATTCATCAATTCAAGCCAGGTTACTTCTAAGGTTAAGTTTCCCTTTAATGTCTCGCTGCAAGCTTGGGTGTATATCAGACGAGGGACTATGGGGTGGGTGGGATGGGGTCCTATGCCTAAGCTATGCACTGAACGAACCACAAGATAGCTGCAGTAAAATGTCCAGTGTGGACAGGCAGTTTAATGTGTGGGGATGGCCAAACAGAGTTTACACAATGCATATCTCTAGGAAATAATCCTTGGTCACACCAGGATTGGAACCAGCAACCTTCCACCTGCTAGTCCGCAGCTCTACCAACTAACTATCCAGGCCCCCTGGGCAACAAGGCTGAGGAGTGAGATAACACCAAGCAAGGGGAAAAAGTAGCAGCACATATGTAGAGGAAAATACAAGTACAAGTGGTAAAGTGCAGTGCAACATGCAACATTTAAATTAAAAGAAAGCCGTTGTTCAGGAGAAATCTTAAAGTCATAATGTGTTTTACATTCACAATTCTCCTGTTAAAAGAAGGGGATGGAACTTAAGTCAGATTTACTTATGACTTCCTTTCACTCATGTAAAAAAACTAACATAACACAACATAACTGTACATGTACACATAAACACATGCATGCAGAAAGAGTCCAAGCGTTTTATCCTGACATCAGAAAAAGGACTGGGCGGAGAGACAGAGAGATGGACTCAGATAATGTCTCACATTTTTATGATTGACAAGCTTCATCAGGACGAATTCACGATATGCCCTCTTGGCATGTGTGACATTCTGGAATGGTCTGCTAAGCTTCTTGATTGCAACATTTTGGCCAGAGACTGTGTCACAGGCAGCACTGAAAAAGAATATCTGATTAGTGACTTGCTTTTGTGTGCAGTTTGTGGGGACAAATGGGTAACAACTTAAACTGAACTATAGTCTTCCTAGTTAAGGGTCTAGTCAAATAAAGAGGCCATAGCACAGGCCCATATATGTAAAAGTTTCTTATCCACAAACACACACAAATGGTTCTCACATCCATGCCTTATTGAAACTTCCTGTAGTAAATTGGTAGCATGCTGTAGCACCCAATAATTAAAGGAACCAGCTGTGGGTAGATGGCAGTACTTTACACATATACATGGCAAATCAGCACAGCACTATAGTGCTCAATTTATTGTGAAAAAGCATAGCATTTACAGTCATGTGAAAACTGTAACAATTGACATCTATGTGTAGTAAAACAAAACAGGAAAATACAATGCAGTTTCAATGTCACATCTCTAACTCAAGGGAAGAATGCATCTGTTTACTAGTCTAGTAGTCGTCTGTGAGCCATCTTGCACAGGACACAGTTTTTCTTCCTTATCTAAGGTACACTACAGATGTTTGTGTAGACGCAACTTTGTTCATTGTACTGTTATTTGTAAAACACTAAAAGTTGCATAGTAGTACCTGTCTCTTGAGCTGGTCTGCAGCACACTGATCAGTGCAGATTTATTTGTGCAAATTATATACACTGTACTGTACAATTATCAAAATGACATTTTCTGACTGAATCAGTGAGTAGAATTTACCACAGTGAAACCTCCCTATTAATACTTTTGAAAATGCACCAGAATCAAGTCTTAAGTTATAGGGGTCTTAATAGAGAGCACATGTAGTGCTGCCCAGTGCCCAGCATGGGTCAGTGAAAAACTTTTTGGTCTTATCAAAGAGGGGATCATAACACATTAACAGGGAAGGCCTAGGGAGGGTCTACTGTATCTCAGGTCTATGGATCTGATTTACCAACATATTACATACATACAAAGTGTGCTACATACCAGACTATGCCTTGTGCCCCTGAACCAATTGGTCGTAAGTTACAGTAGCGACGAAGGATGGTGAATGTGGAATCTCCAACCTCTACTGTTGTGAACTGACTAGGGTGTTTGGTGGTCTCCACAGAGCAATACTGGTTTGGCTGATTGCTCATCTTGCAAAGACTCCTTCAAACTTTCACACTGCTCTCTAACACACCAGCACTTTACCAGTTTTTATGCTTTGCTACTTTGATGGAATTAAACATTGGCTGCTGTTGAAGGATTCCAATTTCAGTTTGAGATTCCAGAGTCTGCACTCAACTGACAGACTGGATACAACAGGCTGGTTAATATCTATGAGATCTGATAAAAAGTTATGTTACAGTCATGTGGTGACAGCCGTTTCCAGTACTGATGTGAAACAGGAAAACCACACCTGTGATACCTGGTCATACAACGTCAAAAAACTGTCTAATCAATGTGCCACCGTTTTCAACCTCAGCCATTGGTGCTCACAAATGGCAGGAGTGCTTCCTGGTACTAATGTGCTAATTCAGACACACCAAGGTCCATCACCTGGAAATATAACAGGCAAGTCTTTGAGTTAAATTATGACAGTGTCTCAAAAAGAAAGAAAGGATTATTTTTCCAGCTTAGAGTTCTATTTTATGTCTGCTCACTGTTGCAGTTTTTACTAGCATGTAAAGGTCAGCACTCTTGGTCAACTCAAGTCAGTGTATGTGTCATTGTGTGACTGTGTGTGTGTGCACGTGCAGATGAGTATGTGCAGCTCAATTTATAAAATTTGGTGCCTTAAATGCTACTATGTCTCCTATGATCAAACTGTAGCCGATTATTATTAGAAATATTTCATTTTAATAAGAATCTTCCAATATTCCAACATAGCTCATAGTTACAAAGCTTAAGCACTCACTCATTAATCCTTGTCCATCGTAAGCTACTGATGGGTAGACCTAGGTTCATATAAGAAATGAGACCACTAAAGACTTCTTAAAGGGTGTATTCCAACATGAGGAGTGCTTCACCCTACTCCTAAAATCAATGGAAAGCATTGATTGGTCAAGCCTGTTCTGTGTTCATGCACACCGATTCTTCGACCTCTTGTTCCAATCTCTTTAATAAATGATTTTTACTTCTCTTGTTCGTGGTTACAACCGAAAGCACAATCAGATTTCTTGTTTGCTCACTTCTGTTGAATGAATGTATAATAGGGAACGCCTCCTGAAAGTTTTTGTTAAACGGAGATCACAACGACCGAACAGCAGACACTAAGACAGGGGACATGGTTGCAGAAAGACCTCTGTAATGGTCTACCGAACTTTAAAAAAAACTTTGTTATTTATCTGACAGTGTTTAGATAAGAACATCCTACAGATTATATACAGTTCAGATCAGAGATATAGTGTCATTAAAAGATCGTGGTTTCCGACATGAGGAAGTAAGGTTCACAGTTATCCACTCACCCGACTGCAAGAAATGAAGCGCTGTGGAAGCTGCGATCTGACGTCAGCGTATATTGCGGGCTTTACATTATCGTGCAACCGAGACTTGTAAATGTTTTACATGTTGTTAATGTGTCTTCATAAACCATATCAAACTGACAATTTAAGCTAAAAACCAGTATTAAAGACAATTTTATATATAGCTTAAAAATCAGCAATAGATGCGACAAACGTTACGAAAATCGTTTAAAACAAGGGAAAGCACCGCAGATTTTACAAAGTGGGAGTGACTGTCGGTCTGAAAACTGTAGTAACAAATTGGACGATAAGCATCAATCCAAAGACAGTCGGCATGGTTTGAAACTGGCGTCGTCTGAAGTCACAGGTACTGGTCTGTTCTGTAAGGTCTTTAGTGGTCCGTATACGTCTGATGATTTTTTTCCTCAGATTTGCAGTTTATGCTTGACTCATTGACGAGTGATTGACCAAGTGAACAACACTAGAAGTAGAACACGACAGCGATGACGAACTCATGAAAGAAGATTCAAGCTAATTTGTTAAATTATTCTATGTCCTGATTTAGTGAATTGAATACTGGTAGCAGGGCACGTACATATTTTTTTTTAAGTTACGTAAGTCGTGAGTGGAAGGATTTTTTTTCTCGTTCAGACAGTTATTTTGGTGAGTGTAATAGTAAATTTTAGAAAGTAAATCATAATTTAGAAATATTTATTTATGTGGTAGAAACATAAGCAACAGACTGAACAGTTATTTTTAATAAATATATATGGTTAATCCATTCTGAGTGAGATGCTCGTGACAATAGTCAGTAGGAATACTAGGATGTATTCATATCTTACTCTTAGTTATATAAACTCCATTGTTTGTAAACCTGGAAGATAAATTATTTTTTCATTGCTGGAGTACAGGCAGCTTGACTTGACCTGACTTGAAGTATGGCTATTCATTATTACATTACATCCCCGATTTTAGACAATATAAGGAATATGCATTAACTAGTGCTGGTGTGCAGAATATCAATATACATAACAAAGCAGCCTATATTCCTATAGCTGTCCTTTCCTTCGCCTGCATTAGCAAAAATTAGTCTGTAGACAACAGATTCTAAAATATTGCAGCTAGGTAGTGGATTATTTACAGGAGGGAGCTGATGCACATTGTTGATTATATAAAAAAAATCCACCCAGGTGAAAATTCAGATTCAAGAATGCTTAGTTCATTACATATACAGGTACTTAAACTGATTATTTCCCAAAATTTGACAGCGTATATGAATTGCATGTTGAAGATGCTGGCGTTTACATGTAAAGAAGGTCAAAACCATGGAGTCATCACATCGGTACATTTTTCTAATCAGCTTATCAAAGCTGTAGCCATCGAGAGAGCTCAAAGCCAATATGGTGATGAGATGTTTCTAATGCTACGCACTACTTTTACATATTTTAGTTTGGGCCTCTTTTTGAGTGTGACAGAGAATCTCAATATTCGAAAGGTTTTCATGCATGTCTTTAAAGGTGTACTTTGCTTATGTTTTGAGAGTTTTGAGATTATTTTCTCCTGAACTTAAACCAATTGGTTTATATGATTATTACACATGCTTATAACTAATTTTTTTTCCCCTTTTAATATACTCAAACAAAATTTCCACTCCATATAAGAAAGCTTGGTCCCACTGTTTCGGTGTTGAATACTGGTAATAGCTATTTACTTTGTCATACACATAACTCTTTTAGAAGGTTTTTCCTCCCTGTGTGATATAGTGCACAGACACTTGTTTTGTCTGTTGAGATTTCCCCCATATAAAGTGTCATTCTCACTTTTTTCCCCCTAGAATAAGCCTGAAGAACATCTGTTCAGCAGCAGCTGTTTAGCTTAATAAATAAACCTCCCTTCCCACACCCCAGCCCAATTCCTCCCCAACATCCATTGCAGAAAATACTTAATGGTAAAATTACCAGTGTGAATTTATATCATTTTCCCTAAGAACTGTGCCATGTCATGTTGATAAAAAGGTAAAGACATTTACAAGAAATGGTCATAAAAGAAAATGTTTGTGTGGCTGCCTTACTGTGATTATTGGATTGCATATAATATGTAGTAATTCTAGAAGTAAAATGTGGAAGATTTCAACAGTGTTGTGGTGGCTAGGTGTACAGGGAAAAAGCATTGGAAAAGAGAATGTATGTTATACTATTGTATGATGGAATGCATATGGAGTTTTAATCTGATGTACAGGCTTTTTGGTCTGTCACTGTTCAACTTCACAATTTATTGAAGCAGTGACAGTATCTCTCTTGTCACATTTATTTGTTGTCAGACTTCATTATCGATAAGTGTCAGATAACTCCAACAAAGATTCTGGCAGCGCTCAAACATAGCCATATGCAGACGCATGTGCCCAAGGGAGCTTACCGTACCCAAACACGTAGCAAAGAGAGGGCCGAAAGAAAGGAACTTGGCAGATCCTCTAAAAGATCTGCCATCCCTTTCCTTATAACAGCACTATTCTTCACACAGCTAACCCTCGGTGCACAACATGTGCATACAGAGAATCCATGTTAATGAAGTCAGCCCGCTCACTAAGCGTGTGTTGACAACTAGGATTCAAAGACGAACACAACATAGGACAAATACATGAAATCCTCAAGGTGCAAATTATAATTAATAAATAACAAATGAGGATAGAGCGCTTAAATTATCGAAAGATAACTCCAACAAAGATACTGGCAGCGCTCAAACATAGCTGTATACAGACGCATGTGCCCAAGGGAGCTTACCGTACCCAAAGTGTCAGTACAAAGGAACACAGCCTGAAATTGCTGATCACAATCTGTACTGATTTTACTTCCTAAGATGGAAAAGTTTCTTTAACTGTGAATGATATCTTAACTAGCAGAGCCACTCTCACAACAACCTGCTTCCTATCCATTATCACCATCTTTTTTTTTTGTTGTTGCTGTATTGATTGCTGATAGTGATGAGGGGATTAGTATGCAGTTCAGCTGCCCATGTTGGAAGTTTCAGGATATTTATGATATGATACATTCTGTGAGTAGGTAACTAATGGAATGTTGAGCCAAGCTATACTTAAGGAAAAAAATAAAGAGGCTGACAATTGCTTTTTCCTTTTTAATTTTTTTCTTACAGTTTGGCTTCGTGGCTATGTTCTTTCCAGATTTTTTATCTCCACACTGCATCAGTTCTTTAATTTATTTAGTGGAATGTTCTTAGCCCAGATAAGCTGCTGGAACTTGAAGGACCTAAATTCAGCAGATCTGAGCAATTAATCCTTAAATTATAAAAGAGAAGATGTTATGTCACATATGCTTTTAAACAAGACAAGTTGGTGTAATTGGCTGGCATCATTCATCAAGGTAGAGTGGCTGCACATGCTCCTGGTCAAGGTAGAGTGGCTGCACATGCTCCACAGTGTAGAAGTGGATAATGTGTGTGAGAGCTGAACTTGGAAAATAGATCAGATAATCAAAATCTGGGATTGAGAGCTTTAAAACATGCAATATTGATATGTTCCTCACAAGCCCAGCTGCACTGCAACATAGGAAGATACTTCAACTTCAACCCATAGTGAGGTACCAGAAGTAATGAAGTGTAGAAATAAATACTAAGTAAGATTTTTTGACAGTGTGCATAGCTTTTATTGCAGAGTTGTGAAGAGGTGTTTAGATCATGGGGTATGTAATCCAGTTATTTTTAATGCTGGTTGACAATATTTCTGTGGTTGCTGCTAGAGACTATAGGCAAAGCTTCCAAAATATTTTCAGTCTTTAGAGTCCAGTCATGGCCAGATGACCATTTTAGGGAATCTCATATCCCTGGACACACTGGTTATGTAGTGAGATTCAGGAGGAAAGTCAGTATGTTTAGGACCATACTGCAGTCATTGTATTAATGTTAGGATAGAGCATTTCAGAATGGGATCAGTGATTAGAGTATACATACACAGGAACAACAATTTCTGTATGTCCTTCAGATAAGTAGGAAGCTAAATGCTCAACTAAATTATACTTGTTTTAGTTCACAGTCTTCTTTTGTGCATTCTGCTGACATTTTGAAAGTGTTTCTTTAAGTTTAAAGCTGTTCTTTCTTCTAACATGGCAGGAAACTACTCAGGGCTATGTAACAAATGTGAAGAGTTTTTAGTCTGAGCAGCAAACATTTACTGCAAAATTTTTTTTCTTGGAGGTGGGGGTGGGGGTGGAAGAGGTGGGATGTTGAAGTTTCCAGAAAAGCATGAATAATGTGTCTGTATAACTAAAGAGTTTTTAAGATACTTTGCCTGATGATCATTTTAACGTGTAAGATGACTCTAGTCTAGGCATATAGTCTGTGATTAATTTTTTTTGGAAAGAAATGCTGTTTCCATATCAATGGTTTCATCCTTTAGGAGGAAAAGCTCTTGTCATTTCAGGATGCATGTAGTACTCATAACTAGTTCTTGTATCATACTACACATCTCTGCAATTATGTCTGTCAGCCATTCAGGTGCAGGTGGATTTGTACTTGTAAAAACTAAACTTGCATAGTTCTTAAGGGAATGCCATGACTTCCTTGTACATTAAAAAATAATATAACTCTAGATTGACCAGCAGGTGTATGTCAAAAGCAGAAAGGGAAAGCGGAGAGAGCCAAAGCAAAACAAATGTGGAGAAAAGACTAGAGCTAGAGAGTGGAGGAGAACTGTGTACGGTGCCTGAGAGATTTTTTTGCCCTTTTTTGTATATAATTTGCTGGTAAGCAAGAGAATGGACTAATTCATTTAATCTGCATGTCAACAGTGTTTGATATCTACCTTTTTTTTAAAACAGACAATGGACCAGGAAGTTACAGATCTTATACAAGGGAAACCACTTCGGGGATGGCTGCGCAAGCATGGAGGGGTGGTTCGTGGTTGGCAGCGGCGTTTCTTTGTGCTGAAGAGAGAATGTCTTTTCTGCTTTTTGCGGGAAGATGATACTCGGGTTGCACACACCTATCTTTTGGATGAGTACACCCTCAATGAGCTACCTACATCAAATGATGACCCTGATAAATTTCCATTTGAACTTGTGTCTGGTGAGTCAACTGTAGTTTAATTATCTGGAAAAAAAACTAGTTTCACTAAAAGTGGATCATTCTGGTGTTGAACCGCTGGTGTGCCAAATGTCAGAGAGTAGTGTTTTGTTATTACATGTCAGTGAACATTTGTTGTCTTGTTCTGTCCTTGTTCGATTCTAGGATAGCAATACTGTTACAGGCGTTTTGTTGTTATCTTATGGGAGCTAACTTTTGCTCTTAAACTATTGCTTCACGTGCTCACTTCATATGACTGCAGTTAAGAGGACACAATAACACTGTGTTACTTTATGGTTTATCATGGCACATAATGTTTATATGGCTAAGCACCCATCCACCTACAATCTCCCTACAAGAATCCTGAACTTAGCAATACAGTTTAAAAGATAGTTATTATTCACCTATAGTGAGTATGAAAAGAATAAGAGATTTGGCTCATATAAGAGGGTGTTCCCCAGCCTTCTTTCTGGTTCAAATCTAAGCTAGGTCTTTAACAGTTAGTATTAGTAAAGTCAGTTAGCGCCTTCTCTCGCTTCCAAGCCGGCATGTGCCCTTACACATTAAACACATCTAGTTCCAGTTGCCCTTTAGTGACAGTCTCTTTGATACATGCCCACTCCAGCTGTCTGGGGACTACAGTTACATAACTGAACCTGAGAGTGGCTTAAACTTGGGGTTAAAGGCATAAATCTATAAACTAATCAAGTCCTAACTTAACTACTTAACTGGTACTAGTTGTGCAACCACTTGACTTCACTCGGCTAAGTACCTAGTTTTTTGTCTTATGAGTTTATATGTTTGTGTTGTCCTGACTAGGCGATGATTCCCAGAAACTGTTGACTGTCTGTGTCGTGTTCTTTGTAACTTGGCTCAGTTCCTCTGATATTTTATTTCCAAGTGGTTCCTTTTCATTTTTGAATAAAAAGATCTTTCTGGAATGAGTTATATCTAAAGTCTGTGAGACAAATATTTGTCCTGCCAGGACTGAAAACTTGTCATTTATCATGACATCATGGATCACCTCTACCCAGCGTAGTCAGCAGTTCTGTTACTAGGTGTTTTTTAAGGCAGCGTTACTACTTGAAACATCCTTTTGATTGAAATGAAGTGAAAGATTTTAGGTATCATTACATACACCACTCAGCACAAGAGAGCTGCAGCGTGTTGTCATATCATGATGGAAATTGATGTGCAGTTAACTTGAAGTAAGTGACATTTGGGGACTTCAGAAGAGTACCTCCATTTGACTGGAAGCTTTCATGATGTTTTATGACAGCCTTTTCTTGGTAGATCTTAACTGGGACTTCTTGTGTTAACAACCACATGCACTTTCAGGAAAGATGGTATGTCATAAAGCTTGAAATCTATCTAATATTCTTTCAGAGAAACAACCATCTGAATCAGTGATGTTGTGTGCAGTCTCTGAAGAAGAAAGGAAAAGTTGGGTCAAGGCACTTTGCTATTCCATTTATGCTCATAAAGGAGGTGGTAAGTGGAAAGCCTTGTCAAGCTTTTTTGTGTATGCATGCGTACATGTGATGAATGCTCTCGTGTGTGTGGATATGTGGTTACATGCTAGTTCATACATTCTCAGGAAGGAAGCAATAGGTGGGAAGCACTGTGAAGTGTGAAGCTGTCTGCTGTGTCTGTGTGTGCTTGTGTGTGTGAGAGTGTGTGTGTGTGTGTGTGTTAGTGGGTGTGTGCACATACACCACACATAAGTGTGCATGTGAACTGCATGCAAACAAATCACCTTTTTCAGTTAAAAACAAACTTGTCTGGAACATCTGAACAGTGAATTGACGTATAATGAGTGTGAAAAGAATGGTTCTAGTTGGTTATACTTTTTTAAGCTTTCTTTACACAGCAGAATAATTTTTGTGAACATGCAAATGTCCACAACATGAACACTAAAGCAACCTGCTTGCCACTTACTGGCATCCAATCTTTTTTCACATGTACAAGTTACAAGCTGATCAAAAGTTTTAACCAGTTATTCTGTTTTGATGGTCATCAATCCAAGGAAGGCTTTCACTAGTTTTCTTATATTTCAATAAATGCTTTAAACCAAGAGAAGCAGCCTTTGTGTAACTCAATAGCCAACACATTTTTAGTCCTGTCATGTTCTGCCCCTTTTGGTTTTTAGGCTTTGTTTAATCTATGACAAATGAGAGTGCAGTACCTCCTGAGGCCCCACCCCTATTTGTCACTTTTCCACATCAAAGACTGAGACAATGGTAGCAATGAGACTTAGACTTGTTATTTCCACAAAGGTTAACCCTCCATGTGTTGACACAATTCATCATAAAGTAAGCATGAGGCATACACACTCCCACACTCACTCACACAGCGACATGCATCACATATCTACTTGCACATTCTATTTGTGTTGGGTCGTGTGCTGATTAGTGATTCTGCTGCTGACTGTTTACTCAAAACTTGACTCGTCACATAAGCCCAGTACAGAATTATCTGTTGGAAATGACACTTTTACACCCGCAACCACTATCAAGTTATTTATGTCAAGAAGATGACTATACTTCACTCGTCTATCAAAATTTCCCAGTTTTGTTTCACTTGGAGTCCTTATTTCAAAGCCCACAACTACCTCAATAACCAAAAGAAGAGATAGTGACTGGTAACAAAACAAGTTATATATTTACATTAAACTACTGAAATCAGTGAGAAGATGTTTCTGCTATTCCCCTGACACATCAACGTTTGTAGCAACGAGCATTCACACTCGCATGCTGGCGTCACATTCGTACACCTACCTACAACAATAACATGGTCTAGACATAAAAAGAAATATTTACAATGCCGACAGTTTTTGTGGGGCTAGAAATGTCCTGGAAATCTTCATGTCAGAGTCCACCAACTGTCTGAATGGAATACTAGCACAACACAATAGCACTATCACACAGTGCTTACGCAATAAATATGTGATGAGAGGGTTCAGTCCTCTGTTCATTTCACAACACATTGTGACACAGGCACTTAACACAACACACACAATAATCCTGAACAAGTAGAAAAAATACGATGAACTTGGAACTTGTTATACTGGAGCAGCGGTGAATGCCATAGAATGCGACACAGTTCTTTCACATCACTCGACGTTACAGTCTGTAAGACACTTTGGCATTTCTGCTAAACTTGTGTTTACACAGCACTGACAGGCACTGGCTATGGTCAGCAAAGCTAGTTCAACAGTAGTTTACTGACAGTTACTTCACCTGATGTACACTACAAGTCTCGCTACCTCATCATATGTCAATCCACTCAAATTAAATATAAAACAAGGGAACTGTACCAAGCTAGAAAGGGACAAAGACGAAGACAATCTACATGTTTCGGGGCACTACCCCTTCATCAGGACAACACAAAAACGATGAAAAAATGAAAAGGAAAAAGACTTATCTGCAGTAGAAGTGGCGCGTTGGCTGCAAGGCAGGAGAATGACCAGGGGACAGTGAGTAAGAAAGGTTAAAAG
>SMGT01011178.1:231115-254084 GCA_004794575.1 Lanistes nyassanus
AACTTTTCTATCAGTTTTGATTAGTTACAATATTATCTCACGAGAACTTGAAATGGCCAGTAGAGGTCGAGGACCAGAAAGTTTTGTCAATTGCTGAAGTTCTTCTCTTTTTCCTGTTAAATCTCTTGTCTGTTGTAAAGAGCTTGTACTTTAAGCATTAACAAATTGCTCAAACTTCTGATCACATTAACCTTGAGGCATATGATCAGTAAGCTGGTTTATGTTATAGTAAGGGCTCAAACATGCTTTACAATGATATTGCTCCAAGCTGTTGATCATGCCATTCAGGCTAAATGGTTTGTTGCGCACATTTTGACTTTAGCCAGCATAAAAGAAGTTATAACGAATGAAGAAAAGCAGCATTGTGAATTATATACCCCTTTGGTTGTTTGAGAAGGCTACAAAGAACCAGCATAATCTCACTACATGTACGTGTATGAAGAGATGGAGAATTATGGTGATGCGGTAACTCCATGGCATTAGAAATCTTGCCAGACCTTTTTCCCCTCTGTGGCAGTCATGAAAAGAAAGAAAAAAATAACCCCACCAAGGCTGGTTGAAATTTCAGTGGGCTAGTAAATTTCGAAATTGTTAGCCAATCAGGCTAGTGAAAATTTTGGAAATTAACTATCCCTGCTATTGATGAATATGACTTGAAAATGTCACAGCTGAAGAAACTGGCAAAAACTTTTTGATTTCTGGTGCAAGTCACAGCAGTGTGCTCACTCCATATACACACAGCCGTGTATAAAAACCAAGTCTTTGTGAAGAGTTTTTTCATACCCATATACTGATTTTTTTAAAAATAAGAGACTGATCCACTCTTCTGAATTTGAGAGTTTGTGAATGTGGCATGCAGTCTTTGCACAATCGCCACATCTACACATTTGGGAAGAGTAATTGCCTGATGTTTAATGACCACAGGCCAGAGCCCTTTACCAGCAGGTCAGTGTATGGCACAGCATTGCTGAACATGGTGGCTGACGGCTGAATAGAGTAGCTCTGTTCTCTGCTGTTCACATGGCATGAACAGAAGATACACAACTTTGTTTCTTGCATTTGATTATTTGGAAGCACATTAACAAGAACCTTGTTGGTAAATGTTTTATGTCTAATGAATTTGAATGTCATATATTATAGGTGTGAATGTGTGAAAGATCCAACCGCTGAGTAACTGAGGCTCTTACACCTGAGCTTTCCAGGAATATTTGGTATTGAAAAGAATCCTTCATAGATCCACTTTTAATGCGATGTTTTCAGAGCTGTATTGGTGCATTGCAGAAAAATATTTTGTCTTTTCATCTGTGTCTATTTGAAAGTAGAAGTCTAGAGCAGAATAGAGTAGCTTTCCAGTGAGTGCTTGATCCTGTGACTATATTCCGTAGAACTTGTTTGTTTTGATGATGCCCTGTTATAAAGCCACATGATCTTACAGGAGCCAGTGGAAACTAATGCTACTCGATGTACATAGAAAAGCCTGAAAACACTTGTCTTCCAGTATATTTGTTTATTAATAACTAACAGGGGACCCGGTGCTGCCCGGGTTTTTCTTACCTGCCCACCCTTACCCGTTCTGCAACCCCCTCCCTATCCCTTTCTAATCCCCCCACCCCTAACCCCTACCCTTGCCTGCCATCTCCCTGTTGTCAAGCGAGGGAAGGGAAAGTACTCGCTGTACAAAAGGGAACTTTGGGAATCTCCCTTCCAGGCTGATTGCTGTTTACACGTTTTAAGGGCCTCATCACATTTATTATTTCATTTATATATACATCTAGGTACAGGGTCGAAATATGGCCTATGACCATTTGCGGGCGAAAAGGAACCCGCATGCCAAGTTGGCTTGGATCGGTTCAGGCATGCAGATTTGTATAACAAACACATACACATTCTTCTTTATATATTAGATCAGCAACGTTCATTTTCCTGTCTGTAGTCTTCACCCTGCTTTTCTCCTAATCACCTTATAGGTATATTCATGAATTTGTTAGCTTGTGTTGTTATGATAAATCACATATCCCTTTACCTTCTAACCCATTGTTCTCTTATCACATCGTTGCTCACTGCAGATTTTGTGTACCATTTGATTATGTCACCACCTTTTGTTACATTGTAAACATTCCTCTTTACTGAAGTACAATTCTGAGCATGTCATCTCAGCTTGTTATGTTAAAAATGTTATCATACTAAGATATTCTTTAGTTTAATTTATTAACAAATGAACAGCATACACCATTTCTTCTCTGGAGATGCACTTGATGACCCAGTGATTCAAATTGAGAAAAGTTTGTGTGCTGGCAGAGGTACAACAAATGAAGTGCCTTGTATAGAAGCTATACTTCGGTAAGAAGGATTGTGAAGTAGAGGTGTTTAGGTTTGTTCCCTCTCATTGGCTGTAGAAATGACTGTAGCGAAGATAAAAATAAAAGACCCTGCTCAGAATCAGTAACACGGGCATTGGTAATAGATCTTCGGCGTAAAATTGTGGGTGACAGTTATGCACAGTTACTATGCCCTGGGGTGCCTCATGTTCATAGGTGTGTATGTGCCTGTGCATGCACCTATGTGCATGTTCAAATAGGAAGGGTGTGTGAGAGAATGTGTTTGTGTGCATTGTTTTGTAAGGGTGATTGAGAGTGTGAGCATCAATGTGTGACCTCGATTTATTTTAGTGACCAAAAGAAACTTTTGTTGGTACATTATAAAGATGAGAAGACATATTTCTAAGACTGCCAATAAAGAATTCAACAATACCACAATATAAAGCATAAGTCTGTATGTCATTTGCTTCCAGAGTTTTTGTATTTGTTTCAGGATTAGGAAGTATATCCAGAATAGAAACCCCCAAAATATTATAACTACCTGGATGGTTAAAATCTTTCTAGGATTTCTGGAATTTCTGTACAGCTTTGTTTTTTGGACTTAGTGTCAAAACAAATACGGTAACTGTGAGAAAGTGGGCAATTCTGCTTTACCAACTCCCTGTGAGCACCGCCCAGTTACATGGCAAATTCAGTGTATTGACATGTATTATTTGTAGGAAGAGTGCTTTGTTAGGGAACTGGCTGGACACTAGGAGGGCTGAAAACACTAAGTATGCTGACTAGCATTTAATCAGTTTCAACCATGACTTGCATTTTAGGCCAGAAGGGTTTCTTTACTTTAATGAAGTGGTATGCAACCTGTTATGCAGGCTTTTGAAAACCTTTAGTTTGTTATGCTTAGCTTGCCTTTTTTGTGCACCAGCATTTTCTGTCTTCCAGCAAGATATGAACTGAGTGTGTTTGGCAAAATCAAGCTGTAGGATACATATAATATGTGCTTCCTGCATAGCAGACAGCCTATGAAACTTGCATGTAAATGGCTTCCCCATACCCCATTTTTCTAGTTCATGAAAAGGCAGTGTTCTCGCAGATGCTGTAGTGGTGTCAAACCCATCTACTGTCAGTGACCAGGGCACAAGGATGTGCATCAGGTTGCAGGGCAGGGAGCAAGAGAGACATTTCGGGAAGCATGCATAGATACATTAAAGATGTTTAGGGTCAGTTTGCAAGTGTGCACGCATGGAAGTATAAATTCAGGATTGTTGTCTCTGAGATCACTAAATAGCAGTTGTTTATTTTTTTACCATGCATAATATATTTGTTGCTGACATTGTATTTCTCTAATATATGAATATATATTAATATTGAATATATATAATGTATATATGGAAGTATTTGTGCTTGTATGTGTGAGAGATACCCACTCACACATATGAAATAAAACTGGGATGTTTTGTCCTTGTCTGCTTGCCAGTTTGCACAAGGCAAAAAGATGTATCCCAGGAGTTATGAGCTGAACAGTCTGACAATCCAACATCCTTTAACTGTCTGAAGTACAAATGATATTGAGAGATGAACCAGTTGAACACTGCAGTGACAGACTTTCTAAAATGTAGATTTCTGGCTTGTTTCCACACTGCATTTATTTTTGGCATTGAGGATGACATTCAGTGCAGAAGTGAGTACTGAACAGCTTCTGCAAACAGATAGTCAATCCCTCAAAAAATATGAATTTCATTTTGCTTTCAAGAAGGTTTCAAGAACTTTGCATGTTTTGATGGACAAAATGAATTGCTTTGACAGTATTGCTACGTGTTCCACACTGTAATAAATAGTTTGAATGTGTAATGTAACCATGGATCTTGTTAAAACTTGGCTATGCATGCTTCATCCTTGTAAAATATTGTTATAGTATTTTTGTAATATTGCTCAAATGATTTGAGTTTTTTTCCAGGATATGGGTACGTTTGCAATGTTACATGCCCACCATGCAATAAATATGAGCGCACTTTCCAGTCATTATCAATAATAATTGCTCATATACAGTTTCTGATCTGTCTTGCTTTTGTGTGGCTAATGGAAAGCATTGGATTTTTCCTGTTGTGTTCATTGTTATAATTTAAAAGTCAGATTTCACTGGTTGAGATGCTAGAAGGATGACAGAAGCAATATATCCTGTTGTCTTTCAAGTCATGAAAGTACTTACAGATTTATGAGTGGGACATATGCTTCTGTCCCAAAATCAAAACTAATGGGAATTTTTATAACCTAATTGAATGTGTGGGTTTGGTTAAAAAACTAAACGTCTTTACTGTCAGCCTATACAACTCTTGTAACTTAGTTTTACTATTGATGGAATCTGAGATTGTCCTTTATTGAAGATTGTGTTCTAAGACCAGCGCCTAGCAAAGAAACAGAAATACTTAAGTGATGTGATTACCATTTATCCATTTTTCTTTGAGTTCAGTTGATATTTTCACTTGCTTCCACTAAGGCATTATTAGCAAATGGACATTCTTAGGCCCAAGATACGTAATTTAGAACCTAGAAATAGGTATGATGTCTCAGTTTTGTTGGTTGTAATATTTGCAACATTTGACTGAACATCACACCTGACATTCTTGTTATGGTTTTTGCAAAGTTTTACTGTTTGCATTCTGAATCGGCCATTGGATCCTAGCATATATGTATTCTATATGTGTGTAGACAAAGGCAGTTTAGAACTGCTGACATGGACTGTAGCATATCACCATATCACTCTCAGCACAGCTTTCAGTGCTTTTTATTCTGACTGCTTAAAATTCTGGGATGCAAAAGAATATTTTGCAATTATAGTCACACTAAAAAATCAGTTTGTTGGGATATGAAAGGCTTGCCTGTTTTGGTATGCTTTCATGACAAGTCTTTAAGAATAACAATTCTCATTAACAATAATTGTGCCATGTATATTGTAATCCATGTATATTGTAATCCATGTATATTGTAATCCATGTATATTGTAATCCATGTGCCAGACAGACATCTCTGTCACCTTGCTCCGCTCCATCCACTCGCAGCTGGTGCAGGTGCACATAGGCGAAGAGTTGAGGTAGTACACTGTGAGCAGTCTTGGACACCTGCATTATACATGTAGTATATGTTTGCAGGATTGTGGCCAGACAGGGAAATTTAAATTTCTAAAATACAGTCATGTCCTTCGTATTTTTAAATGGTTAGATGACTAATGTATTTATATTACTGGTGACAGAACATACAAAATTTCAGAAGTCAGCACATTTCAAATTTCTGTTATAGTGTCTGTCATATGTAAACATGTGCCATAACTGCCTTTAGGAAACACAAAGGATCTGCTTTGGTACATATAGCTCTTCAATGCAAAATGGGTGCCCTGCGAGAATTGTGATGTTTTCATTTAGAAGATGAAATATTAAACAGAGGCGATTCAGAGCATCAAATTTATTAAGCTTAACTTTCTCCAGATGATTGCTTCTTAAAGCCTGCTCAAGTTAGCCAGCTGGAGAAACTGTGTCTATTTTATGTCTGGAATGTTCTTTGCTTTTAGCAAGTACAGTTCTTTATTCAGACTGAGGATATGCAAGGCTAGGCCTTAAACGGAAACACTCCTGAAGCACTTGTCATCAGCTAAGAGCCCTCTGTGGCTTGTTATTTCTCAACAGCAAATGTTCACCACTGAATAGGGCAAGGCTGCATTATACATCTATTTCTTGTTCTGCTCATATCCCACTACCTAATCCAGTGTTTATTCCTTCCTTGTTGTGTTTCCTGCTTTTTAAATTTATGTGCATGGACATCTGTCTGAAAATGCGAGCCAACAGTAATAAAATATGTAATGAACGTAGTCTCCTACACATTGTTTGATAGTATGAATGAAGCTGTAGTCATGTAAATATATGTCCACCTAATATTTTGTAGTGATGTGATGCAACACAAAGATGCTGCTGTCAGACTTTCTCAGTACATTTGCTTATGTTGTAGTGGCCACACATGGTATTTAGCGCCTTCTTACTAGTGTGTTTAAATTGTTAATATGATGGTATTTTATATTGTACTTGTAAACACTTCTATATGGCACAGTTTTCTTTTTGTTTTACTGTTCTCTGGTATAGTTTTGAATGGCTTCATCCAAAATTATTTTTAAGAATTTCTCTGGATGTTCTGTCCACCCTCTACAAAATACAATAACCGCAGATTCTTTATTGTTATTGGTATGTCTGCGTAGAATTGAGATCCCCATTTGCTCCTTTATTAAATCTATTATGAAGAAATTTTAGGATATTGCAGCTTGTTCAGTGGCATACTTTCGTAGATACTGCACTCTGAGGGGTTTCATTTGTACATTTAATATTATTAATATCAGTTATATTAGCTTTGTCTGTCACAGCTTTGATTATTCACTTTGAAAAAAATGTATTTGTACTTTGTTGCAAGTGAGAAAATGAACAATTGACACTGAGCTAGTTTAAGAGTAGGAAACTGGCTCTAGTTCTACTGACAGTTTGGTCAGTTACATGTATTTATGTTCCTCTCCTGTGTTCCTGAACTGTTTTATTCTTTTTTGTCTCAGGGAAGTATTATGCAGAAAACTTACTGTAGCATCTCTAATTTTCTAAAGGGAGGGAATAAAAAAAAGTCATAGGAAAGTAGTTTACTCATTTTGAACAAACATAATTTTAATTGGATTAAATACTTTTGACACAATGACAGATGCATATTTTTACTAAAATCTCATGGAGGCAAAACTTGTTAGAGGACAATTCTTCCTTGAAATTAGACTAAGTGTTAATGTGGTAAAAATGTAGAAGCTGACCCAAATGCATATACTTGGAAAGAAACCCTGGTCTGCATTTCAGGTCATACAACACAACAAATACAGTAAATAAACTATAACATTCTTAGTAGGTTGGATGTGTTTACAGAAGGGATTTTGTTTAGTAACCACTTTTCTTATAGCAGTTGTCAAGTGTTTGATTTAAAAAAAAAGTTTTTAATGCATGTGGTTCAGATCTTTAAGACTGTTTTCAAATGACTAGGTTGAGTCATGTAAACCCCATGTTATGTGGCATCTCCTGTTTTGTGTTTTGGTGGTTCTGAGAAAAGCATCTGCACACAAATATCAGCTACACATATCCACGTCTTCCCTTATTTTCCCGACAGACTCATTAGAACAACATCATTACAACTAAAACTCTTGATGATAGAAGAGAAGAACAATACTGAAAGTAAAGGTACATATGTATTTGCATATGAATGAAAGTTTGGTGCTTTGATAGCACCTTTGCAAAGAATTTTTCTTTTTCCCCTCAAACAATTCTCTGCTCCAGCTGAAAAACTATTAACCAGTTTTGTGTTCTTTTTCTTGATACAACTGCTTTCCCATTAACCATTTCTCTACCCTGATGCAACAGCTGTATTTTAATAAAAAGAAATGATTTTGCATGTAAAAATTAAGGGTATTTCCTCAAGTTTAGGACCAAAAAAAAAAGCAGTGAAATAGTGTATGAAGCCAAGATTTAAACAAACAAAAGGCTGTAACATAAGTGAAAATGGGGGGGGGGGGGGATACAGTACCAGTGATACATAATGTACTACCATTAATACAAATTATTTTTTCTGAGTCTTAAAAGATCTGTTTCAGGTAAGGCTGACATAATACACAGGATGGGAAGCAGTTATCTCTGTGTTGCTGTCATCAAGATATTTACATTTTAAATTAAAATATTGCATTTGAAGAAACATGATTAGTTCGAACTGTGATCAGATTTGACTGAGATAAATTTATCAATGGCTACTTTACTCCAGCAACAACTGTGGAGCTAGGTGTTTTTGAGACATAGGCAGGGTGTTATTATGCTTGGTACTGCGAAGGATTTGCATTGCAAGTGGTCATATTCTTGTGGTGAACCCAAATTTCTACCCAGGGCTGGGCTGCATGAGGTTTAGTTGACATCAGCCCTTCTGGTCATGTTAAGGCCTCTTACCCTTTATGCTTTACTTGCATGGTTATGAGTGAAGATGCAAATGCCTATACAACCCTGCCCAGGGTAGATAATTTTAGCTAATATGTACAAACCTTAGCAAAGAAAATGATACTAACATTGAAATGCACTGCCCAGAGTTGCTCCATCAGTTCACTGTGGTATCAGTATCAAAGCCATTGCTGTGGCTTGCTAACAGCAGTAGTCATGCTGCTGTCGTTCCAAGGAAATTCGACAAGTTAATTTTTATAAAAAATTAACAGAACATTCCACCGAACAAGGAGCAAACTCCAATGTGTTCAAACAGCTGAATATGTTATTCAAACACGTAAAGAGAATTTATATAGATATTATCAGTAATGCTTTAAAAGTAAAAAAAAAAATCAATACATTCAACAAGTCTCTATTTGTCTCAGTTGTAAGCTACACATAGATTCTTGGAACAGACTGTTGCAAGAAAATATTTTGTTCTTCCAGAATATTTTGCAAATGATTATCTATTCAGTAATGTACTGTCAATGCAACCTATTTTAATAAACATTTAATGCAGTATAAAGACTTGAGTTTTTTTTTTGTGGGTTGCAAGAAACAGGAGTGACAAGTGATGTTACGTGTTATCTTCAGCATTGATTGGGGTTTTGAAGGTAGGCGGCTATTAAAACCAGCCTGCATGGCATGCCACAGCTCTAGTTAAGACTTCCCAAAGTATGTATGCCTAGAAAACAATCAACAGTGCTTGCAAACAAATCTTGCTCCAAGAGTCACAAGTTGTTTGGCTCCTGTAGCATGGTGGCAATGTGCCACATGATTGTCACCATTAACTGAGGGCTGTGTTTGGACAGGGTTTCCAGGCAGATGGTACACTAAAATAAAAGGATCTTAAAAGGACAACTAAATTTCAAAAGGACATTCCAACATGCATTGTTTTGCTTTCCTTTTCTCAGTGAAATAAGTTGTTGTTTAAATACTCCCAATGCTGAAGTTATAACTTGTATTACAATCAAAGTTTTTATTAATTGAAACCACTAAGACAGGTAAAGCAACTTACTGTCCTTCCCTCCACAAAAGGGTTTTTAGCAGGAATAAAATGCACGCCAATCACTTGTTGCAACTTTATATTGATTTTTATTTCGTTTCAATAATAATATATGCGCAGTTGCCAACTATAACAGTTTGGTGCCTACAGAGGAGAGATTGCAAACTTGCAAAGGTAAAAAGCTGATAGGCAGGGCCCTGGACCTACAGAAGGCTTTGCTAGGGGTAGGGGGTACCTGAAGCACTTAGTTTACAGGACAAAATCCTGTAGTTTTGATTAAAAGCAATCCTCTTTACATCCCTCATGCTGTTTATCTTCTTACCCACAAGAATCTGTGAACTTCTCAAAACACCCACTTCCCCAAAATTTACACATTTTGAAAATGCCCTTTGCTGTTCATGCAACCCAGCGTTACATTATATTACAATGCAACTTTGCAGAGTTGATTCTGAACTGGCGTATTCCTTGCAGCATGGAAATGTTTCAATCTAACAGTAACACTCCTCGACCCCATTACTCTGCAGATGTTTGTACCATGTAATTTTTTTTGGTCAACTGGTGAGGATCACTGTCATATCAAAATTTAATTTGCCAATATTCGTGTTTACTGACCTACTGACCATGATACACACCTCAAGAACTTCATCATTCGTTACAATTACATGATCGGTAACCGATATGTTCAGATGAGTTTAGAATTATTATAGATCTCACAATATTAATATATTTCACCAAAAGCGTAACTTTGATCTGTCCTGGTGCTTACAACGCAAAGGCCGAGCACGTGCTGTTCTGCAAATTACTTATTTTTCTGTCATCTGAGTATATCAAGTGGATATGCATTCTTTTTATTTTCTGTTTCGTTTAAAAACATTCAAATGCCAGCTTTCTCTTCATCCCCAATGTACCTTCTCAGGTTTCAAAATACAAAATTTTTTATTCCTCAATAAGGTATTATAACAACAAAATTTGCAGTCTATGCTTTTTACGGGATGTGTGGAAGGTGGAATACCAACATAGATAAATATTGTGCAAGCGAGAGTCGGAGATTGGGGGTGAGGGCGCAGACCTTGAAGGGCTGCAAGGGATTTTGAAGGGGCACAAACACAAGCATAAAAAATATTTCTTAAAGGGCCTCATCTTATCTCCCTTGCACATCTGCCGAGACAGCGATGATAGACGATTGAAAAAAAATAATGTGCTGTTGAAAAAAGGCGCTCAAAAAGTACCTAAAAGGACCGAGAACTTTTCCAAAGGACCTAGGAAAAAATTAAAAAGGACCTTAAGCAGAATTAAAGGCCTTTGATAGACATTTCAAAATTAAAGCACTTTAAAGGACCCTACGAACCCTGTTGGATCCAATGTTTGGCACAGATGTTTTCTCTGAGCATGTGGCATGGCAACTTATCGGGTTTGTTATGGGGGTTTCTTCAGGCACTCGTTTCCTCCCACTTCCTCTTCCCCCGACATACCTCACCACCTTCTCTCATCATGACGGCATCCATTACTGACGAGAATTAACACCAACCTTCAGCAGAATGTTTTGAAGACAACCATTTTCACCACCACTGGCTTAATCGTGTTTTCAGTGCCAGTGCATCACAAACCACAGTCACCCCATCTGGTAGTTTCTTCTATATGCCCATTCATAGACAATATTTGTGGTACAGATCCCATCCATCAAAACTTCATAAACTTTAAAAATTTCCAGCACTGTAACTTGCACAAAAGGCAATCTGATCCATCTGTAAGTTTTCCGATGAACTTTTCAACAACAACAACAAAAAATTAAGGTAGATATAATACATGTAGTCCATGTAATTGCTTCACTGCTCGCATTCATTTTACTTCTCTAGTATTTGTAATATTGTAGGAAGTGACTTCACAGCAAATCCTTGTAGTTGTGGTGCCCCTCTCTCCTCACTCAACTGGTTTTTGTTGAAATGCAACACACAAGCACACACTCATCCCTAGATAAAAATTTATAAACCAAAGAGCACTATATTTGACATAAGTTTTATTATGAAACCATTTATCCATTCTTCTAAACGCAGTTAAAAATGTGTTCGAAACTACATGACAGATTAACCTTGCTGATCTCAACAAAAATTACACCAATGACTAAAATCACAACTCAAACTATCTTTCTCTGACAACTAATTTTGCAAACAAAGTCTTCAGAATTATCACCAACTAGTAAAAAGAAAAACCAAAACATTAAGAAAAAAACATGTTTTTGAATTTACACATCAGCAAGGCTAGACTTCCGACCAAGATCAGAAAACAATCTGGAGAAAATCTGGAGCATGGGAGCAAACTTAGTAATGTTAAACCTTTTTTGGTACCATAGGAGAAATAGTGGTTCAGATTCTTCTGCACTCATCACACCTACTGCTTTAACTACCACACACACCCACACACACACATACACAGCCACGAAACCTTAAAAAGTAGTTGTTAAAGTCAGTAACCACCCCGACCTCTGAACCCTCTGCCTCCTCCCCCACCCCCACCACCTCGACCTCGGAAACCTCCTCCTCCACGACCTCGCCCGCGGTCAAAGCCACCACCCCTGCCACGGAAATTGCCTCCTCGACCACCGCCTCTGCCACCGCGATCTGGTCACCAGCAATGCAAAGAAACCAAACAGATGAGCAGCTGATCAGAAACTTTGCTACAGTTGCTAGAATTGTACATACAAAGTCTACGTGCCACACACATATTTTAACAGAATCTACAAGTTTAGCAACACAAAACTAGTGAAAGTGATTACCCAATTTTTACAAATAAATCAACATTACAATGTAGCATTAACCAGTACAGTTTTCAAAGCAGCTGCGAGTCCCAGATCCTACCAGCATACCAAAACAACAAAATCCCTACCTTGCCTAGGCCACCTCTTTGCAACACCACCCCGGCCAGGAGCTTTAGGAAGAAACCGAGCAAGTGGCAGCAGCCGAGCAGGATCGATAAAAAACTGCAACAGTATTACCACAGACTTGATGATTCACAGAGATTTATGACAACTCGAAGCATGGAAAGCACAGAGCTGCCAACCCTTCAGGACTTGTAACTGTAATGATTTTGTCTTGTGAGTGTAATCCTGGAAGTTTAAGTGTAATGCTTGTAACTTCAAGTTTATACTCACAAAAATACCAAAACCAAATGTTATGGTGGGTTTTTTTGGGCACCACGTTCTTCAAATATTCCAGTAATTGACAAATTAAACATACTATTCAAAACCCACTGTTCATCCAAATCACTTGTTGGGTTGTCCTTTTCAGTGACAAAAATGATTGTTTTTTTGATCAAATGCTTTGAACTGGCATAAAGTTCACATGGTGTCAAAGACAATAGGGATGATAAAACACATGTATTAAAAATTACAACACTTCACAACAGACTTGTTGCCTTTTTACATCTTTTAAGCTGATCATCTGACAGGGCCTTCTCAAAGCATCTCCCCTTTCTCTATGCATTCTAGAATGTGCGATGCTAAAATGAAGACCGCAAAATTTGAACTTTGCAAAGTGAATTTCCTTCTCAGACTCGCTGGTGCAAAGATAAGTTTTGCTTTAATCATTTTTGTATCACCGAAGTGTCAATTTCTTTGCTCTCTTCAAAGATGAACAGCTCGTCATCATTGTCAACAATGCACTTCAACATGTCGATTGTGTATAATAAAAATGGCAGCAAGAAAGCTGGATAAAGCTGGTTGGCTGTTTTTCTACCAAGGCGAACTATTTTTAGGTATGCTAACACCACCCCTGTTTCCTGCTTGACACTTCATTGTGCTCTCTTGTGATGGCAGACAGCTATCACCCACATCTGTCAATTTTTTCCTAACCGTAATAATTTTGATGAAGGTGTAATGCATAATTTTAACAAAATGGGCATCATAAATTATGCTCACAACAAAATGGTTGGCAACTCTATGAAAGCAGCATTATGTTCAAATCCTCTAACTAAATTAACTTGATTTAAAAAGAAATGTCATGTACCAATAGGTTTTTTTGGTCCCAATCCACCTTCACACATATGTACTAAATAAATCAGTAAAGCCTGTTGACTGTGCAATTAGAACAGAGGTAAATTTGTTTATCTAATTGTCAGAGTTTCTGGAATTTTTAAAACCAAGGGTTAAAATGACCCTCTAATGCAAAATTGAAAAGCAGGAGCAACCTGCGCCCCTTCTGGCATTACTTGGCCAAATGTTATAAATCTGTGCATCCCTGTGATGAATGGCTTTAAAATCTCTGCATCATTCTTAAATTTTTGCGTTTATTGCCTCCAATTGTGAGTTATCAAGAGCTCTGATTGTAATGGCATTTATGAGTATATTCAATTTAAAATTGTATACTTGACAAGGAGAAAAAGCCTACAATAGATGGGGAGAGAGGAAGGGGTAGGAAGATGTAGCAAATATGGGGCAAAAAAAGAGTTCATTTACTTTAGTGTTCTTCGTAAATGATGATGCCTTCATGTTCTCACTGAGTTTCACTGAAAAGAACTACAACTGTCAAGGTAAAGATGGCCAGCAGACTGAGCAAAATGACAGGAAAGTTGCTAAAAGCTTATTGCATACAATTATGCTAAACCTTTTTCCAGAGGCCTTTTGTGCACATTCAACACTTAACTCATTCTGGTGCCATGTTATAAAGGCCACCAGTAAACAATACAGATTATCAATTATTAAAATCCATCCATAACTGTAAGCACAACTATAACTGTCATGAAAAGTTTAACAGACAAACAGAAGGATACAAAATCACGCATTGGGCCGAAAATCTCGTCGACTTTCCCCACCAACTGTTTGTTTTCCAGGTACACGCCAGCATTGAAAAAGGGAATACTCTCACTTGTACTCTTGCATACCAAGTCCTCTTCACATGAGTGAGACATGAATCCAAGCTCTAAGCAAAAGAAATAAAAGAGCAACAACAAAACTATCTTTATCATGATTAAGGCAAGAGTGCACAACAAGATGGGTTAAGATTTTGTGTCCGTAGGGGCAGTATGCCCTGCAAGTTGTAATTCACTAGGAAAAGCAAATTCTGTGTAGGAAGCACAAGCAATTCTCTCACTGGCTGCATAAAACTACTGCTGAGATTAGTCATCCTTCTCAAACTAGTAAAAGAATGTAGAGCCATTATGAAAAACCTGCAGTGAGCCCACAGGGCTGGACAACAGGTCATGGAGAAAAACAAAACTAGAGGCCTTGTGCTGTATGTGGTATAGATACATGTAGATGGGTGCAACTTCCTAAAAAGAGAAAAACCGAAATGGGGTCCAGCACAGGGGCAACACCCCACTGGGGGGTTCTGGAGAGGTAGGGTGGAGCCCCTGGAAGCTGGAGGTTTAAAAAGTTGACATGTATTTAATGCATTTTCCTGCAATTTGGTGTCAAAACTGGTCATCTCTGACCATGCTGCATAGTTTTTATTCCTAAAAAAAAACCCCAATGCACTATATAGTTTTAGACTGATACTTTTAGGCAACAAAAACTGAGTGCACTAGGTTTGGCTCAGGTATAATATGAAGGGATCAGGAGAGTGAACTGTCATAGTTGGGGGGAGGAGGGGTGTCTGTGAAAGCAAAATCTTTTCTGTTCACAAATAGTTCAACTGAAATTATATTACTGGTACACACTCAATTATTTCCAACAGGGGGATCAACTGATACAATGAAAAACATAAATTTATTTGTTGATTTCAAACTTTAGTAAAGCCAAGTGTGTTTTCTTTCCAAAATAACAGCAGCATTTCAATTTTTCTTGAAAGATGATGACTCACTCGCTTCCAAAAGATTCTCGTGTAAGTTCACACTTGCAAACATCATTCCCATGATGGATTTCCATCACCCAGACGCCAAACTCCCAACCTCGACAACTTTTTTAGAATTCGGAAAGTCTGAATGGGTTTATCGCAAGAATCGGAGATATGGATTTATTTGTACACACCAATGTTTTGTTCTCCACACCCTTTATATCTAGCCAGACCCATCACCACTTATTCCGCACCCCCATGTCCACAACAACCGAGCTGAATTCCTTTATCCAAGGCATTTTCAACACTTTGTGTAGATATCTATCTGTATCAAGACCTGAAAATAGCAGGAAACGCCAACAGTCAACCAGATATTCAGAACTTTTCTGCAAAAGAATGCTTCCATTTCAGACCTCACCACAGGCAAAACAATGCAGTGCTATAAACCAACAGTTGGCATGTAGGCAATTCTCAACAAAATTTTCTAAAAATGGATTTGTCGTTTCTGCTGAAATTTTAAAAAAGTGGATTCTGTCCCCCAGACAGAAGTTGCACCCATGCATTTAAATAATAAAAACAGTGTTATCCTAAAGAACTATATCACTGGGTACTAGCTGCAAAAAATGAATTTTCCCTACAGCTGACCACACCATCAATAGTGATTATTACATACCTACAGCTGACCACACCATCTAGTCATGATTATTACATACCTACAACCTCACTTGGAGGTCCCTGGTCATAATTGTTGAATCCACCTCGACCGCCTCCACGACCTCCTACACAATGTGATTTGAAGAACTCAGAACCAATGTAAAAAAGTTATTTCAGCAAATCAGAATGAGACTTAATATGCAACTCCCTCATTAAGGATTACAGCAGAACCTCTGTTTTCTGACCGTGCAAAAACTTCAAAAATAAGGTTTTAAAAGAGAGGGACCTTAAAAGGAAGGAATACAAAAGACAAAGAGAAAAGCCCCACTCAATTTAGTTTTAATGCATCTAATTGGTACACACCAGCAAAAATAAATTCTCTGATGTGTACATCAACTTACAAAAGATGTTCTCTGTTTTGGGGGAGGTTTGCATTCAGGACATGTAGATTCGCTTTTGCTCCCTAACTATACAAGAAACTCTAACTGGGGAGAAACAATAAAAAAGCGTTACCAAAGTACTTACATTAGAACTTTGACTACCAGGCAGTTTTCATACAAATCTAACAACATGTACCGTTTCGTACCCTTACAATATGGGTGTACATATATCGCCACTCTTTTTACTTTATTATACAAAACAAGAGACTAAATTAATTGTTGAGGGACTGCTCCTTTACACCCGCTAGCTGCACCCTGGCATATTTCCCTTTGACCAAAACTTCTTTAAGGCAGAGGACTCCAACCAGTCTAGTGGGCTGTGTCCCAGCATAACAGACGAAACATTTTGGTAAACCTGTGAGCAGGGTTACACGCATAAACAGACTTAAAAATAAATTCATGAAAGAGAACTGCCACAATGGTGGTTTCATGCAGTGCACACGATTTACTGTAGCTGCTGTGGCTTCAGCATATCTAGGATGGTCTGCTGTGTTTTTCTTGCTCTCACTCATTCTGTCCTCTAAGGACAGTGGCTTTCAGTTTTTAAAAATAAAGGATATGCATATGGTAATAAAGTCTGACAACAATCATGGACAGATGCGAAACCGATGAGAATTTATGAAAATGCCAGCAGAAATCCTTACAAGCACAGCTGATTTGAATTCTGAAAAAAAAGTGCCTTTCACATACATTTATGCAATTGCGAGCCACTAGTGCACAATGTGGGAGTTCTAGATTCTTCCACAGATTTTTCTTAAAGGGAAGAAACTGTGCTTTAGGTGCAGCTTAGACATTGGCATTTAAGGCTGTTTCCCTCTGATCATGAATAAAAGCTGCCTTAGAGAAACATACAAGTTCTTGCACAGCCTTAGGTTTCAAAGGGGTAGACATGTAGCAATACATAAGGCATGTATTGTGAAAAGCAGATCTCAGTTAGCCCATTGTTCATTTGGTGCTGCATTTCGACTAACTTTGACTAGACAGAAAAGATTAAAGTAATAAAGATTTTATTTAGCATATGTGTAAATTGAAACATTAGCTTGTTTCTTGTCATTAGCGCTCACGGTGATTTACTAGCAATTTTTTTTAACATGCACCAAATATGCCAGCACATAGGGCCGAAACTCATATCGCATTTGTTAAGTCCTGTTAGGGCTTCTTTGAATGGACAGTGGCTTTCGTTTTCTAGAATTTGCCTGTTGAATGATTATGAAGTCTGACAACGACTGCTGGTAGTTCCAAGACTGATAAGAATATGAAAATGGTGGTGATAATCCTCACAAGATCGTTTTTCAAATAATAATAAAAGAACACAAGCATACCTCTCTCACATAATTACTAAATTAGCAATAAAATATTGTAAACCAAGTTATAAGCTGTGAAAAGCATATTTCAGCAAATAAAGAAACAAGCAAAGATCGTACGATTTAGCAAAAGGCGGGTCGTAAATTGGGTAAGGGAAGGGAGTTGTATATGGGATGATATTTATATAGTATTAGTAGAATGTGTCCCATCACAAGACCCGAGGCTGGGGAAAAGGGGTAGTCACAAACAGGTTTGTAAAACAGAGGTTCTACTGTACTGCCTTTTTAAATTTAAGGATCAATGCCACTTGACTTCTTACGCACACCTGCAAAACAGCATGTATTGTAATAATCTTGTAAATAATTATCTTGCCATACCTGTTTTGACTAGAGAGACAAGACAATAAGCCTATACTTGGTTATAACAATCATTAAACACATATTCCATACCCACAGTTTCTGCCTCCGTACTTTTCCTGTTCTTGATTGTGACACAACAAAAGCAATAACTGGAAGATTAGTACACATGCAGTCTATACACGAACTGAAGAAGACCATTTTCTCACCAAGTCAATATCCACAGTACAGAGCATTTCTCATCTCTCCTCGTATATACAAGGACTGAATGAGATTATTATATCACCTGCCCCATTATGAACATTGCTATTATATACAATGAGTGCGTTTTCTCACCTCGTCCACGAAAGCCGCCTCTGTCTCCACCTCTTCCACCTCGAAAGCCTCCCCCACCTCTTCCTCCTCCACCTCCACCTCGAAAGCCTCCACCTCCACCTCTGCCTCTGAAGCTCATTTTTTCAACTGCGCTGACACTCAAGCTGTTGCACCAGGGATGAGGAAAGCATGCGAAAAAAAGAGTCAACCAATCAACGAAATATTTTTAGAAAACCTCGAACTTCGCTTTAGTTTTGGGCAAATTGTATACAACATATTGCAACGTAATATAGTAATACGACAGTGTAATTTCAAATATATTTAGAACGTATCATTCTAATCAAATCAACCACAACGTAACGTCGTATCGTATCAGTTGAGCGCCGTAACGATACACCTCGCCAACACTCAATTAGTCAATATGTAGTCCGTGTAATATTTCTATTCACTCTCGGCAGATAAAGTTTCATTTACATAATAATGAAAAAACGTTAACGGTTGTATGTGGGCTTTAGGTTTAGTGATAAATCCAAGCCAGTCGCATAATCAGCAAAACTAAGAGCAACAAACCTGAAGAACGCTCGCCCACGTGTTAATCTGTATCACCGTACAGGGACGCGGGGCATTTTGCAACAATAACGTGTACCTTATTTACTAATATATTTATGTGATATGATTTCTTATTTCTACTTGGACTATATAGAAATATTATACAATTATTTATTTAACCTAATTAAAATGCGATATTTATAACACTTTACGGTAGGAAGGAAGTAGACTCAGCGCGAGCTCATGTGTTGTGTACGCTTAGAAAAGAGGGAAAGAGTATAAACACTGTGAAAGTACCAGTCGCTTGAACTGATAAATACACTCTATTATTATTAGTAGTAATAAATAGCATATTTATTAATCAGTCAAATTTTGAAATGCCTAGGGACAGCAGGTAGGTTGTCCAGGACTAAGATTGTCTGTTTTCTTTATGTTTTGAGGATGAAGATATGATAATATTTAATAATTGATTAGATCTATCTGGTGATGTACGGTGACACTAAGTATGAGTGTGACTGCGAAGGCAAAGACTGAAGAACGAAAGATTAATTTAATGCCATAAATAATTCCTTAGACTCGTTTATCGTTCTTAAAATGTTGAGTGATTCTATATCGATTTCGTCGGTGAGTGACATTAGTAAAGGCTTAAACTAAGTCTGGTGTTAAAAGACGTGTTTGCAATCATATTTCTAAAACAATTGTAACGCCGGGATTTATGACATCTTGCAATTCACAACCCGTTAGACTTATCGACATGAATGACTGATTATTTTGGATATTTATTTGGCTATATCTCTTATGTTAAAGATTGTTTCACGTAAATTTTCTTAGGAAGTGACTATCCGCTAGTGGGGCTCATTCTAATTCTTTGATCCGCGCGACTCGCTCATGTCGTGCGCTGGCGGTGCACATTCTCTTATTCTAACAACCAGCGGATTTTCTCGCTGTTATTCTGCGATCACTGATCGATGATGTTATGATGCAAAGATTGTGCATGCTATTTGCGAGTTTAGTTTTAAATTTAACAGTGGCCTTTAAAAGTGAGTTCCAAGTATTGTCTTCTGACAGACTAGAAGGTGCTTCTCATGGTCAGAATGAACAACAGTTATCAACAATGCATTTAGTGGCTGGGTAGTTTGTTTACAGTTACAGTGTCGAATTCAGAAACCGTAGCTGGCCGTTTATTTTTTTATTTGGAAAAGCAGCCACTGCCTTCAAAATTTTTATTTGTAAAAATAATGTTTTATTTACTTAAATTTTATCTCGCACGAAGCATGCTTTTGCAGTCATCGATTAAACTTTTAGGTTCATGAGTCATGCTAATAAAAGAATGATCCCCCAAAAAGCATGACTAGTCGTGTAGTTAGAAGAACACATTCCGAAAGGGCATGATCTGGAGTCTTATGGATAGGAGAACATACCCCAAAAGAGCATTACCAGTCGTGAAGATAGAAGTATGCACACTGAAAGTGCATGGCCAGTTGTGTGGATAAGGGCAGCCAATTTCTTAATTTGTAATATGGTTAATTTTGTCAAAAGTCTGCTGTTAAAATAGTGAATAACCAATATGAACTTCCATGTACCACCATTACCAGTAATATATCTTGTATAGATGTTGTCACACTTAGCCTGAAAGTGGTTACCATGGGACTGAAAGTTTTCAAAATTTCTGTGGTTTGCCACATATTCAGATCTTACAGAAAGCGCAGTCGAAGCACATCACGTGAGAGGAGCAGCAAAAAACGCAGAAGTCGCTCTAGAAGCACTGAACGCAGGTCACGCAGATCACGCTCGAGGGAACGGAAGAGAAGCAGATCTCGAGACAGAAGTCAGAAAGAATCAAAGGACAGAAAACGAACGTCCCCATCAAAAGAAAAGGAACATTCCAAGAAGTGAGGGGCTTAATGGTTATTTATATCAATTATGGGCTGAAAATGAATTTTGACATTGTAATGGTTATTTATTAGTTGGCTATAAATTGCTGTTGGACCTTAGGAAGCTTGCTATTTCTAGTATCGAAGCTTGCTATTTCTAGTATCAAATAGAATTGTGTAAACTTGGGAAACAGTGGAATACAACTGCTTTCAAATTTGAGGTAAAAATTGTAACTATAGACATTGATATCGTCTGCCCATGTTTTGCCTTATTGGTTAATTGTAAATAAGTAAATTACCTGCAGTAATTAGTCTTGAAAGTGTGATAGCAGCTGAATTAGAACAGGGTTGGACTCCTCTTCCACCCCTTTACTACTGATGAAAAATTATATGATATTTGCTTAGAAAGTTAGAGTACCGGTACTTGTACAGAATGAGATTATTCAGCTGACTCAATATATTGCGTTTCTTGTCACAATACTATACCATGACCCAAAGTGCTATATTCTCAATTGAGCGATCCCTAACAGCAACCTCCAAAAAAACCAAACCCACATAGTAACCCTGGTAAGCCCCCTCCGTGCATGCGCACAGAGCCTGTATCTCGTGCGCACAACTCACTGAGCGGGTCAAGCTGACTTTCTCAAGCGCTGTGCTGCCGGCAGGACGTTTGTGTGTGAGCTACCCACCTTCCTCCCACTCAGCGTAGGCTTGGCCTTTGGCGGTCCTACTACCTCTTGCGCTGCGTTGCTTCGGCTTTACAGGAAAGTGATTTGTGATCTTTTCCTTGCGTCCTCTGTCTGCATGTTGCTTTTTCTTCAAACTTTCTTCTTAGCCTTTTGACAAAGAATCGTGTGTAAAGCCAGCCATGCCTCTGAAAAAGAAGCCACAAGATGAAAAGGGGCAAACGAATCGGTTTGCTAGTTTTGGACTCGCTCAGCCACCGTCCGCAAGTGCATTGTGACATTGTCGGTCAACACTGACGCGACAGAGCCTGAAACTGCAAGTGCGACCGAGAAAAAAGCAGCAAGTTGTTCATTCAGAGAGCCTTGGCTATTCGAGTTCCAGCAGTTCTCTGCTAATTCAGTTTGAAAAAAGCCCTCGTCTCTCGTGGCTTGCTGAATTCACATACTTTCAGTGTTTATCCGGTCAAGCCATCTGCTGCTCTCTTTCTTTTAGATTTAGTCAGTTTAGCATCTTGGCCCATCGAAATGATGCAGACGAAACACACACACACACACACACACACTGGAGCTGAGAATTGGGGAAGACTAGAGGAAAAATAAATTGAGGAAGATAAAAAAAGAGGGGGGGAGGAGAAAATAAAATAAAACATACATCTATAAAACACATACATAATCTCACACATGCCAAGCCTATAAATAACATGAGACACGAAAAAAAAACCACGCAGCTTTAAACACAATGACAAGAACAAGAAGGTTAGCACCAGGAAGAGAATAAATTATTGTACTTTTCATTAGGCAAATTTCACAGACATATATGATAAAGAAAGAGGAATGCTGTGTAGCCTCTGCATGGAAAGTGGGAGGCAAAATTCCTTCACCACTGGCTGCCTCAACTTCAGGCACTCGGCCATTCTTGACCACCTCTAAACTTCTGACACAAAACTGGAAATAAAATGATGAAGTTTGTTTGTGTGTGAGGGAAGAAAGGAAAAGAAATGCAGGCATAATTGATTATGAAGACAACCGACGAAAACCTTCAACTATGAGAAAAGGCTGCATCTGTTTGATAATCATCGCATACGTACATGGTATAAATCCCAGTAAATTGGTGACCTATTGTTTTCGGAAAATGACCTGTTGATTTTTCTGTCAACTGGTCAAATGACCTATGATGTCCTGTAGCAAGAATGATCCCTGGCTACTGCGGCAGCCTCGCAGTTGAAGTCCCCGTCCCTCTCGGCCTGGATGCCTCCGTTGGTCAATGACCCCATTTCCGCTGCTCTCGGAGCGGGGGTGGGGGAGACCACGGCTGTCAGTCATCCGCCGGTGGGACTGTCGGGCGTGATGGAGGAGGCATTCGAGCGTGTCTTTTTACGCTTGGGATGCGTGAACCTCTCTGTGCCCCCGCCAGCTCGGGCGGGGCGCAGTTAGATGCTGCTCATCCCTATGGCCACCCACCAGAAGCGCCCCTCCAATTTCGTGCATCGGCATGCCTCACCCGCCTCTGTCCTGCATATTCTGGTTGGGGGAGCGATCGCCCGCCTCGCTTGTCGCCGGTCGTGCTGCCCGTGCACACCCGACTGCCAGAGAGGGCATCGCATCCCACCATCGAAGCGTAAATCGTGAAGCCCTCTGTGTCCACGCCAGCTCGGGGGGGGGGGGGGGGGGG
>SMGT01011179.1:0-16321 GCA_004794575.1 Lanistes nyassanus
GGAGGGGGAGGGTGTTTTGTTTTCGCTTTTGGGGGATGGTTATGGCAAAGAGTGAAATTTCCAAATGTTGTTGAGACTCTGCTTGTTTTTTGAATATTACAATTTTCTAAAGTTCGCATACAACAGTCTTATGAATTTGGGAGCGTGGATGGCTCATTTGGTAGAGTGTCGGACTCGCGAATGGAAGATTGCGGGTTCGAATCCAGCAGAGGCCAAGGAGTGCATTATGCCTCGAACATCTAGCTGCCTCTCCACACTAGCATGTTTGGGAAATGCATCAGTAAACAGGTTAGAAATAAGGCTTTATTCCCCACGCCTCCCCCCCACACACACACCTCATATTCCCTCCATGATACGACCTAGTTGCTGACACGGTGTTAAGCCTCCCTACTCCAAAAAACAAAACAAAGCAAACATCAACGCATACTTGAACATGAAAGTATCTTAGACAACAAAACTTCGGAAAAGAAATCGATCGGAAAATATGTAATATCCAGAGTCTGTTCTGAAATTTGCAACGTCTTTGTTGATGCTTCACATTGTCCCCCCAAAAAAGAGACCTGGCTCTCAACCCTCCCCCACCCCTCGCCGCATTTCTTTCCCCATCTACCTTCATTTCCCTTGTTCTGTTGCTCTGCGTGGCTTCCTAAAGGTTAGATTCTTTCTCGCAGCACAACAGACCATTCCAAAGTCTAATTAAGCCTCACTTAATTTTGGCTTCGTGAATGATATCGCTAGAAATTCAGCAGTAGTCGTGTTTCAAGTCATTAAATTTTGATGATTGCTGTAATACAATCCCCACAGTCTCGGCTATTGGAAAAACCCGTGTGCCATATCCACAGCGGTAACTTTAGACGTCTGTCCTAAATAATATGATTTCTCTGTCTGTGATCTGTTTGTCTTGCGAAATTTCCTAAATTTTTGAAAACAGACGACAAAGACAGATTTCTCGCAAAAATGTTGGGATTAAGTGTTGCATCTTGCTAAACCGAAGTAGTGATTGTTTACTCCATATGACACTTCGCGGCCTTCGTTCTAAGCGCGAAACAGAAAGGGGTCAATCCACTTAGTGTTTTCCCTTTTATCACTGATCTTTACTCTTGAGATGGCGAGACGACAAAAGAATAGTCTTCATCGTAAGCGAAGTTAGATTTGTACTTTGAAGCAAAGCAAGAATTTTTAAATTGACATTTACTGTTTAGGACGAACCTTTCTTAAATTTAAAACACGGGAACTAGACCAAGCTAAGACATGACAAAGACGAAGACAATCTACATGTTTCGGGGCACTACCCCTTCATCAGGACGACATAAAACGGCGAAAAAAAACGAAAAAGACTTTAAAAAAGACTTTTTTTCGACCTTTTGTGTCGTCCTGATGAAGGGGTAGTGCCCCGAAACATGTAGATTGTCTTTGTCTTTGTCTTGTCTTAGCTTGGTCCAGTTCCCGTGTTTTAAATTTAAGAAAGGTTTTTCCTCCAAGCGACAGTCACCTGTTTTTCTTGTATGTTTTTATGATTATAATTTTATGATTATTGCTCTGACTATGACAGTAGTCGATTTGATGACTTGTCTGAGTACCGTCCTCGAGTTGAGGGGTGGAGGTGAATAAGTCGAAGTGACTGTCAGCCCTGTCCTCTAAGGGGATTACGCTGTAGCTGAATCATCAGAGCTGAAAAGAGGATCTACAAGAAAGACAAGTCAAATTAACTTGTTTACTCAAGTTTTCCTCGTCTTTCTAGAATTCGAGTTAAAAGTAAATTGCAAGACAAAAACTGCATTGTTTATGTTTTTATACAAGTAGTTTATTTAAATTTTTCTTGCTGATAAATCCACACTGTTGTGGGATTGAATATCACATGCACGAGATCTGAGATTCTGACAGTATTTCTTACTGTCACACACTCTGTCACACACAATATCACTGTCAAAAGAGACTAAAGCTATTACGTACTGCTGGCCATTCTTGAAGTACAGAAAAGAAAAACAATACATTTTCTTAATATCAAATACAAAAATACTCTAATACTTTCTATGTAAATTTAAGCATCTTTAAACGGATCGAAAAAGACCAAAAAAACCCTCTTTAGAAATATGCGTTTTAAAACCAAATCTGTCAACTAAATACATGTAAACAGGCAAAGGGTTGATTTTAACCTTCTTTGCTGGGAAAGGGAACTGTAATAAGGGCAAACACTGAACTCACAAGGCTTTCTTTTTTCAAGCTTTTATAATCTAAGACTTCAGAAACAAAAATGAAAAAGCTATAAATTAGTAGAAGAACTTTAATCCCTAGAAGTATGTAAGGCAAAACGTTCATGGCTAGCCTGTGACAATAGTTCATGACTAGCAAATAACAATCGTTTATTTTTGCTCGCAACAGCTCCACGCAGGTACGCCTTGGCTGGACCGGGCGCCCGTCTTCTGGTGGGGTGTCTGGAATGAATACACAGAGAAAACATGCATACGTCAGCACAAGTTTGAATGAAGTTCATCACAAGACTGTCATGCGTGCTGACATCAGTACATTTTGAAATCCGGGTCTGGGTGTATGAAAAGCATCCACAATCTCTACGTTTATGCTAATCATTCCTCTCTTTATTTCTTCTTATTCTTTTGTTGTTGTTGTGGGGTTTTTTTGGTTGCTATCATCATTAGCAGCATCGCCGTCATCCCCATTGTCATCACCACTACCAGGTAATCACATTTTCCTCTTGTTTATCCTCATCTTTTTATCTCATCTCTTTCTGAGAGATAGAGATAGAGACAGGTCTTTATTTTCCGAGGGTGAAAGATCAAACACATATCATGTTATTTCAAATCAAGAACTGAAACTTACGAGGGAAGTAATCCACAAGGAAAGGAAAGACAAGAATGAAAAAAAAGGTATAACAGTCTCGTGACCAGGCACAGGAAACTTAATATTTTTTCATTGTCATGCATACGGAAAAGTTGCCGCTCAAACCGCATATAGAAACACAGGATTTAGCAGCAGGTTGTTCGTTCCACACACAGACAGACGGACAGGCGGGCGGACAAACGATCGGACGGACGGACAGACAGCGAGACAGTGAGTGTGTAGGTCTATATGTATACGGGATGTACATACTTATGGCTTTTTCTACAGCTTTTCCAGGGTAGACGTCGACACGTGGAAAGTGATCCTGCACCAGATGACTGACTCGCTCAATGGAGAACAGGTCAACAAGAAACGATAAAAGCTGATCTCTTTGAACGCTGCTAGATGCCTTTTGATCCCACACTATCCGCCTGCCACAATGTGTCATATTCCACCCGGGGTGGTGGTTAAGGACAAGACGAAGAACGTTCGACCACTCGGTGTGCAAGCTGGATGCCAGTCGATCGTCTCTACACTGCACGACGATCCTAATCTGGTTGGGCTTTAGTGATGTGCCTGTAACCAAACAAGCAAGCAAGCGAGCGAGCAAGCAAGCCAGCCAGCCAGCCAGCCAGCCAGCCAGCCAGCCAGCCAACCAACCAACCAAAGTTCTGACATTACACACAGCATAACGTCATAAACGTCAACAACCTTACAATGCATCAATAAATTCGTGGCATTCCGGGGACAAGTTTCACAACTTAACCTGAACTTTTTATTTTTAATTTTTTGCCTGTTGTCACTTAGGAAATATTGCACAACAGATGATGAGATCAATCTAAAAAGCCTATTGTAGAGCTCATTTTGGCTGCATATAAAACACATACAGCATAAAGATCAAAACAATATTTACTTGGGCCACCATTGTCTGGAGCTCGCTGATGCTGATGGTTTCGGGGTGATGCGTGAAAAGATACAACGCTGGTCACAGCGGCTAGAATACATATTAACAAAAACATTTTACTTTTGGATAAACTGATAAGGACTGAGATCTCTTACTAAAAGTGCAGACGAGGCTGTAAGACTTTTGAAAATCATAAAGGAATACCTACAAGAGGCTGTTGCTTGGTAAATATATAATCAACATTTTATTTACATGAACAACATCTTCTCATTTTTGACTAAACTATGTAAAAAAAATCTTCTGTTCTAACTGTAAACGTAAGAAAAAGTAGCTGGAAACATAAAAACATTATCTTTCTATAGGCACGCATATTAATCGATATTTGACGTGTAGACGTTTCTCTCTCACCTCCCCCACCCCATTCCCCCCAACCCCGTCCGCAGCTCCTCTGAGGGTCACCTTGCAATCAAGGATGTCACTTCACATGAAACCCATGAACGACAGTACCGCTCACCAGTAACATCTATGCTGTCATCGGCATAAATGAGGTAACTCTCGTCTGGCTGTTGCTCGTCATTCGTGTCGTCAGCACGAGGCCCAGGGGCTGCAGCTACTTTCACCTTGTTGTGCTTTCCGATTTGGACATACATGGTCTTCGCTGTTAGAACTGAACAAACCAAGCCAAAGATGAGCCCTGTAGGACTAAGCGCGCACAACAATCATAAGCTAATGTCTACTTTGTTTCTCATTACTTCTTTAATCTGCAGCAGTGGGATAGAAAATGAGGGAGATGCGGGCAGGTTGGTTGATTTTAAACCTCATCAGCAATGAGCAGTCTCATGATGGGGGCAGAAGGGACAACGAGAATGAAGGATATGGACGGGTGTGTGTGTGGGGTGGGGGGTGGGGAGAAACAGCCAGGAAAATTCAGGAAACTCGTGGAAAACTGAAATACCCTGCCACCCATAAAAACAGTTGTCACGTACAGAGAAAATAAATGTGCAGGGAACGGGTTTCAAACCTATGACCCTCTATATCATTGGCAAACAGGCCTGGCCGCTATGCTGTTGGTCGTCCTAAAGAAAATCAAGGGCCTGATGCACGGACTAAGACAATTCTACGTGACATTTGGTAGTGCTGAATCAAATTCTGTAATAGAAGGTCGTTTTACCCATGGGGCCACCTGCCTATGCTTATAGACCTCAAAATAAACCAAAGAAGTCAGAAGTCAGAAAACCTGACATTCCAGCATCAGACTTTTACGATAGAAGGAAAATAGATCATCGAGCTTCAGTCCTTTTATCATCATTATCGCTGACGATATAACGAGGGCATAATGATATGTTTCGTACCATACGGTTACTTCAAAATTGATTACCAGAACGTTTTGTTTTGTTAAAATTAAAACAAACTGTTTACCAGAAACTTTTCCCACATTGACATTGCTGACAAATTGGGCAGTGACATCATGCCTGCCAGCTAGGTTCCCGAAGCTCTCGTGCGAGAAGAAATCTTCCGTTATTCTTATAATTCTCCGGTTGTGTGCAAGTTCATCAAGCGACTCGCGGGGACTGGCCAGACGGAAATGAAAGTGTATGCTCCCTTCTCGAATATCTTCCACGAAAAGTTGATGTTTCAGTAAGATACCTTCCAAGTCCTGCCGAGTCTTCTGTATCTTTCTAAATAAAGTTTTTTCCACCCGTTTCTCGGGAAGCCAAAGAGTAATTTCTCCTGTATTGGGTGCCGTATTGTCTGGAAAGCTCGCAGTTGAAAATGCTCGGTTAACTTCCTGGAGATCTGCAGAAACAGACATCCAACATACAACTAAAATGTATCCACGAGTATAGAACTTGAAGATCGAAGATATGTGGTTGCTAGGTAAGGGTAAAAGGTGTGGAACGAGACAAATGGAAAACGTGAGGAGGAACGGGACGGGGGATAGGGGGGAAGGCCGGGTGGGGGGAAGCAAAAGGAGAGAGAGAGAAATCAACAAGCCAACAAATCTCACTCGGTTATGCTACGAAAGGGAGACAACACATTTTCTCTTTTCTTGGATGTCATTTACACCAAGTTGTTTTGCTGAATTATACCTGTGCACCTAAGATAGGAACAAACGACTGCTACTTGGAGTGAAAACCATGAGAAAAACAGACTGAAGTATCTGAACCAGCTAAAACAAAACCAGACGTTTCGGGATATTACCCCTTCATCGCGACCAACAGGAAACAAACAAAACGCAAACTACCTAATCTATCCTCCGGATCATCTCACAGATAACAAGTGTCGTACACACAACTTCTCGCGCACCCCAGATGTCATTAAGAGCAAACTTTCTGTTTGCGATGATTGGTCATTGCACAATTTTGACGCTTCAAATGTGCTATCAATCTCATTGTGACTTCTCTGCTGTTTCTACAAAGTTAAGCATGTAATGTCCTTAGTATAAATTAATTTTGTTTCAGTGTAAGTTACTTTTTTTCGAGTCTCGATTTCAGTTACCTGCAGTCATTCCAGTCAGAACATGAACTTTCAATGGTCTGTCCTCATTTCCACTATCTTTCAACTTCTCGATGGACAGAGGGCTCAGAATGTCTCGGACAAGAGTATGAACAGGAAATGGCTTCAGGTCGTGACCTCGACTCACGAATAAGGTGATATGCCTGCAAGAATACAGTAAAGTTGGGTAGCAAACGATAGCATAATACCCGAAATCCCGAACAAAAATTTCGCAGGCATCGAAAGGCTGCTAAAGAAACTTTTTCAGCACTGTCTTTTTTTGAGAACAGCCTTTAGACTCCATATCTGATTATTTTATGAACAAATGACATGCATTTCTGACCTTTTCTTTGAATTTACTGACGCGACAGAGCAGCCATAGTGCCTTTGAAGGAACGGCAGAATGTTCTTGATTTCCTTTCGTGCCATTACCATTGCTCCCTTGGTTGTCAGGAACATCCGAATATATACATAAGGGTCAGATTCCCCTGCAACAAAGGTGCATGGCATTTGTGCGACATATTTTGCCTTCTTATTAAAACCGGAGTAGTGTTTCCATTTCTTTTTATGCCTGTTAAACATGCCTAAACCGAGTCCTTCATGAAACAAACTGATCATACATCGACAGTCATCTTCGAAAACACCGAGTAAAGAAACAAAGCTCATACGGGTGGACTAAGTGGAACGAAGATGTTGACAGAGATTGCATCCTATCTTCATCTGTCATAGTTTTTATTTCGGTTTCTAAGAGAGATTACTTTCAAACGTTCTCCTCCACGGGACGTCACTTGTATTTAAATACCTGTGTCTGTACGGAATATTTGACCTGATTTCGACGAAATAATCTAACATATTTGTTGCAGATTGTACGACTGATTCTTTGCTGCAGTGGGGGTTTTTTTGGGGGGAGGGGGAATCTAGTCTATCCGCTGAAGCCTGCAATAATGCAACCACTTTTCTGCATGCATCATCAAACTTTTCCCTAACGCCTGATACTTATTTCTACTGTAGTAAAACTTTTAAAACTAAACAAATATCTGTAGGAAACAAACACAGCGATTGAAATACTCAACTTTTTTCTTTGCAATCCTGATGTTGGATCATAGAGACCACGATGGCCAAAATCGTGAACACTGGAAAAAGAAATCACATTAGCAAAATTAGCCGAAGTAGAAACGACAGTATAAAAAAAACGCCATATACGAGGTTTTTCAATCTCAAAATAAGGTCTCTGGTTTTCCAATGCAGCTCTTGTTGCTTGAAACAGAAGTTTACATTTTTACTTCAGTTTTCACCACTTCTCAACTTCTTATTTACATGACATTTATAGCCATTTTCTTATTCTAGTCCCTTAGCGACCAGAACATGACAGGAAAACCCTAGGTTGATTTCAGAGAGACTAATATTCTTACGAATGCAGTATTTTACCTGCAACTGGCACCCAGGAAGAACACGGAATAAGCACGCTGCTATCCTTTTCTGATGCCAAAGCAAAGCTTTCAGCGGGGATTCCAGGAGTGGATGACGGAGAGAGCGTTCTGTATGTTGGTATCCATACCACTGGGCGAGAATTTTTGTCGTTACCACCACACAGGGGGTCACCAAGAGGAATTATTATTGGCGGGCAGATATCTTCGTGATCGGAAGAAAACCGTTCGATCACTTCTGAACAAAAACAAAAACAAAACAAAATATAATCATCATCATCCTCATAAGAAAGCACGTGTGCCGAAGAGGAGAAACAGAACAGGTGACGATGATGATGATGTCTAAGGTGATCGCGTAGGAGAAGAACTGAGGCACGAGGTCAGGCAGCGATGAAAGAGAAGGCGAGTTCTATGAGCGGCGCGTATAAGAAAAGAGATAACGCGGCAGCACAGAAGTAGTTAGGAAGGTATTTTACAAAGACAGTTTTTCAGCTCAGTGAGGTTTCACATTATGTAGGTGAGGGTTGGAGATGGTAGCTGCTAGAATACGATGGCCAGATTAACATCGTAGCGAGTGGAGTTTGCACAAAGTTGAACGCCAGGATTATAACCTTTGGATTCAGTTCGCACCTGGATTCGAACCAGCAGCCGTCGGCACGCAAAGTCCAATGCTCTAACAATCGAGCTATTAAGATTCACCCTCTTCCCAGAACAGAAATTCAGCAATCCACAGCTGGTATATCGGTCCAGGCATTACGGTTGAATCTCCAGCTGGATGGACTCCATCCTCAAGGGAATCTTGAAAGAACTCTAGAGAATTTTCAGCACCCACCTAACCGCATTACGTAGAATCATACCGGAAACACTTATGGAAAGACAGTGAGTGTCCTGCCAGACTCGATTTGACAGTAGGGTTCAGAACCGTTCTGTGGTTTATTGTTTAACGTCAGTCAACAACGAAGACGATATCGCGAGAGGGGAAGGAGGGGAGAGGGTGATGGGCTAGGAGGAAGTGGGAAACCGGTGCACAGGAGAAAACTTCCTGCTACCAGCCCTGAAAACGTAGGTAGGTAGGTAGGAAGGTAGGTAAGTAGGTAGGTAGGAAGGTAGGTAGGAAGGTAAGTAGGTAATTAGGCAGGTAGGAAGGAAGGTAGGTAGGTAGGTAGGTAGGAAGGAAGGAATGTAGTTAATTTTAGAGAGAGACAGTACTCCTACTCGGCGGTGATTTCGCATCGAGGGAATTTGGGTCATGTTACCATGTTGTGCACTGAAGGAACCACCAGACAGCTCCAGAAAGAGGGACAGCCAATGAGAAGAGGCAGTTTAATGTTCGTGAGATGGCCGAATGGAGTCTGCACAAGTCAAACTTCAGGAAATAATCCTTGACCTCTGCTGGAATAGAACCAATAACGGAAACGGGTTTCGAACCACGACACTCTGTATCGGCGGCAAGAACGCATTACCACCATGCTACGGGCCGAGCCAACCTGAGCATGTGTTCCGATGTCTGTGTCGCTGTCGTTATGTGTTCCTATTTCTGTATTGCTGTCAGTATGTTTTCCTATGTCTGTGCTGCAGTATGTGTTCCTATGTCTGTATTGCTGTCAGTATGTGTTCCTATGTCTGTGATGCTGTCAGTATGTGTTCCTATGTCTGTGATGCTGTCAGTATGTGTTCCTTTGTCTGTGTCGCTGTATGCGTTCCTGTCTGTATTGCTGTCAGTATGTCTTCCTATGTCTGTGTCGCTGTCAGTATGTGTTCTTTTGTCTGTGTCAAAGTGTGTCTTTATCAGTAATTACCTGATGTCATGGCAGTTACATGTTCCAAATGCATCATTCCTTGCTCTAACATTTGCTGGGTGTCCTGTTTCAGCTCATCCATTTGTTTCTGAACTTCTTCAAGTAAGCTTTCAAACACTCTGTAACAAACGTATATCAGACATAATCTTTTAATTTGCCGAGTTTTTCCTTTAGCACTGCTTGGGAATAAATGCCCGGCTGAACTGCTTGGTGACGCGTGCGTGTGTGAGGGAGTGTATGTGTGAGTGTGTGTGTGGGGGGGGGGGGGGGAGGGTAAGAAGAGGGTGTTCGGAAAGCAGTTAAGGCTTCGACCAGCTGTTTCGTATCTGCATTATAGTGCGCATGTTCCCTTATGCTAAACACATAGACATCCCTTCATCTGCGAATAGGCTATCACTGAAACTGTTTAAAGACAGCTGGGCCGTTCCGTATAACAAGAACTGGAAGAGAAACTATGCAATTACAACCAAGCAGGAGAACGGGTGCACACACACACACACACATGCGGGTGCTTTAACGCACTAATTCACATACACGCACACATGCGCATCTACACAAACGCGCGCGCACGCACCTCCAGCACACACGCACGTATCAAGATATTAGTCATCCAGAAATGCAGAGTAACTAAATGTTTTTAAAATGGTTACGTACTTTTCCGTCAGTTGTATACACTCAAAATCTGAAGGAAAAAAACATAAGTTATCAATCAGCCAAAGACAACTCAAATGCTGTGACAGCAGGTGAGATCAGAAGAAAACAATCAAGTCGCAGATGTATTTATGTGCGTTTACCTTTCTCGTTATTAAAATTAGCATCAACAAACAAACGATCACCGCACAGATGAAGAAATGGAACAATCTGCAGCAACATTCATTCATTTCAAAGTGTAAGCAACTACAATATCTGTCCACTAAGCCTTAGTTTGTATTCACATCGAGGTGGTTAAATCTCGTTTGGACATGAATTAAAATCATTTAAATCCACAATATTAATCAAGTCTTCTGAAGTATTAAGCGGGAAGAGCGCGGGGCACCAAGATGGCAGACGGTGTTTCCGAGTCAGGCTTCGGCTGGCACAAACTGAAGCTCGCATATAGCCCCACCTCTATCTCCTCCCTTACCCCCACCCCTACTCCGAAAGAAGTTTTAAAAAATAGGAGGGGAAAAATATGAAATCATAAGATCAAACTATCAAATTCTCAACTGACAAAACCGACGCTGTAAGTTTTTCGGCTGAGGACTACACTGATAACGTGTTTTCGTTGTAACCATAAGAAACTGCGCTCTGACATCTCGACCTGTAACCTGGAAATACCGTTCGCCATCTTGGAAACACCGCCTGCCATCTTGCAATTGAGTGATGCTACCCACAGTCGGAATTACTGCAACTTGCTGCAACTCGATGGTGTTTACACCTCCTATATCTCTTCTGGGGTGTATTCGAATGCATTAGGTTCAGAAGTCAACATCGTCAAGTGAGCCGCACACTTCGTTCACCTCAGCTACTTCCTTAGAACACAGGGGTCCCCCCCCCCACCACCACAAGTTGTAAGTTAGCCGCCCGACTGGACAAGCGAACAACCCAAACATGCCGAGATATGTCGTCTGCTAAATAATTTAATGGTCTGACCCACCAGTGACAATTTTAAGACACCAATGTGGATACAGCCCGGGCAATTATTAAGCACTAACCGAACGTTCCAAACCTGTTGAATTAAGTATCTGGCCATCGGGACATGGGTCATGCTTGCATACACAACCGGACGAAGGAGTGAAAACACGACAGTCATGGTCGCTCACTGGGACAGGCCGATAGCCCCGTAGGTGGAAGCACTGGCACAGGTAGTCAGAAGTCGCATTTCCCAGATGAAGGGTCCTGCTTTGAGGTCTAGGACACTGCGTGTGTCTCTTGTGACAGTGATTCCGTGTGAAGTGATGGGACGGAGCAGGGGAGGGCTGGAATTCTGCCAGGAGGCACCTCTGACATAGAGACGCGACTGTTAAGACTTCAGCTGGCACGATGGTCATAAAGTCTGCGAAGTATCCTGCAAGTAGTGTCAATATTTAAATTTTATGTGGATCGTATAGTTGCAATCTCTGTCATTCCTTATGGTGTGTAAATGTCACTTCCTACGGTAATTTACCAAAACTGATGCTAAGCAGAAAAGCTAATGGACTAGACAAGCGGATGCATCTAGGACAGGTGACCTAGGTGGAAAGACAGATTAGACTTTACAGTGAACAAAATCATGAATGGGTGCTTTGCAAGCGCTGCTTGGTCTAGCGGGCTGTATGTGAAATCGCTAGAGCATCATAGCTCTGGAAGACGCAACGACGAAACAAATCCTACCTGCCGGGCACTGAACGGGTTCCATGCACAGTCGTTTGGAAACTCCGAAGTCGTTAGTCTGACAGTGAAAGGATCCGCCCCAGGGACAGCATTGATCTTGAAGGCGATGCCATTCTGGACTTGCTGGGTCAGGACACGGCTGGGTGATGCAAGTGACATCTCCAAGATTCATTTGAAACATCTTAAGCTTCTTCTTCGGCGCCAGCAGCTACACAATGCGTTTTAGTAGGAGAAAATGTGTGAATTTGCATTCAAGAATTAGCTAATTAAATAACTGTCAGCAGCAGAAAGAAAACCATGAGTTAGCATTTAGCAGTAAATGACTTTTATTCAGTTATTCTGCAACTTACTAAGCAGCAGGCCCCGTATGCAAGACAACCGAATAACTGACTTGTTCATGTAATGGAGGATATTCTAGAATAAGATCCTTGAATTTCCCATCACGAAAACCGAACAGCCTATTCCCCCCTTGTTATTGGGTAATAATTAAGTTATTCAGTCGTCCCAGAACTTATTCCAACTATTATTACCTTTTTCCACGTTCGCTGACACAGCGTTTTCAGAGACAGAAAAAATCCCCTCTTCGGGTATAATTTTAGGACAGTTTACATGCATACCGGGCCAGATAAAGACTTCAAGTAAGGATCCAGCATTATATTGTGTACTCAGCTAATTTGCTCACACATGTGTTCCAGCAAAGAAGAAAGACCACCAAATGCCCGATAAAGGATGATGCGGTCATGATGTTTCAAGTTGCAGCTGTTGCTGTTTGCGTATGACTGGCGCCTGTAACTATAGACAATTGAGTATAAAGATCCAGAAACCACACTGTGAATAATATTTGCTCCATCTACTTAGCTCGAGGTATCAACATTTCATCCGCCCGCTCACCCGTACATACCTGAATCCCTACATTTGCTCATCCTTCCGTAAGTCTTAGTCCGTGCATTTGTCAGTCGATCGTTCTGATTTTGGCTGTCCATCCGTCCGTCCGTCCGTCCAGGGCTAATATTCACACTGTGGTTCGGTTTTACCCAAAGGAGGGTAACTTACCGAAGTTAGCTGCCTGACTCATGCAGGCGGACGGCAGGTTATATAAGTTACTGTAGTTAGCTGAGTCGTGGCCAGGTAAGCCCTGATCAAGTGTACTGAGCAAACATCCACTTGAGCGTTTTTTGGCACACACCCGCGGCGTCGCTATCGCGCAAGCGCAGTAGATGCTTCATCCACAGCCAAATTGGCGACCTCTGTTTTGCCTGCAGCAAGGTAGCAAATTATTGGTTGGGGGAGCAAGTAGCGAGTCTGAAATTCCCACCGACTTGGGGCACACTTGCGCAGACCACCTTTTACCCTTGAACCACAGACCTTACATATATGCTTGAACTTAGGCCCACATGAAAACAGAGGCCCTACATAATACCAAACCCTAACCCTACCCCTACCCCCCCCCATCCCCCTTAAAAATCGTAAGCTAATAACGGCATCGAACCCGCGATGTTTTATGAAACTCAATGTCTTCGTCACAGATTGGTCTCTTCCCACATAGAAATATATATATATAGAGAGAGGTAGAATGGAAACTAGGTCACTCCTAGCTGATGTTTGGATACGGATGCGCGCATAGACAAGTGTTACTTGCTGCAAAACTCATTTATTTCGACTTTGGAACAGGTTATAATTTCTGTGCTTTTGTGATTGACATTTGCAACGCAAATAGATGACATTGACAGTTTTCTTGATTTTGCAAAGTATGGGATCTCATTACTCATTAAAACTAATTTTTTAAGCTGAGAAAGTTATGTTCGGTTTCGGCTTAGATTTTAATAAAACATGATGTATGCCTGTGTAACTCTTTTTGATTTGCCTCGGATAAGAACTTTGATGAAAATCAACCATTTAAAAGCACATACGTACTCTCACAGAATATTTAAATACTTTGGGCTACCACAGCTTCTCGCACAATAATTATAAAATTCTAGGGTTGAACCTTGTCACCCATAACAGTATGAAGATATGCATGTCTTTTACATAATGAAATTATTAAATATTCTTTCGTTTTTGCAAAATTGGAATCGTCCGATAACAAGAAGAGAACAATAAGAGGCAGAATCACATCGGCTTCTGGCGAGATTCAGCTACACAGTTATCGTTCTTCCCGTCGCTGAACAGCTTGTAGGCCGTATTGTAACTTAAACAAGTGATGCTATGATGGTTTGACTTACAATCATCTGTTGTGGTTAGCAGCCGGCATGCGCAGCGCACTTGATACACCGCGCATTCATTCCCAAAGTCGGTGGGAATTGCAAACTCGCCATCGGGTAGACCCACAGTTTCCTGTGTAAGAAGTCCGTGGGTAGACCACGAGCCAGCGACCGTGAATAACGGGACAGCCCTGTCTTGTCGCAGGTAAGGTAGGTATTTTACCGGCCGTCGGATAGTTTATCGGCAGGTAAGGTACGTGTTATGTGACCGACCAAACGTTTGAATGAAAGAACTTGAAAGATCAATAGGTCACAGGAGAATAGGTCAAGATAAAAGACTGAATTTAACTGACTAAATTACCCGTTTTCCGTTTTCAATGTTTGTTCACAACAATGGATGCGATCGAACGAACGACCGAACCGCCGGCTGATGCACGCCGACATGAGTGCACGCAATCACCGATATCATTCCGTGTGCCACTATGGGGTCAGAAATGCCACTTAGCTCCTTTGTTGTTCCTCCCTTTAGTAGGTCAGATCGCTGATCACTGACGCATGACAGCACTAGTCATCGATAGAACAAACCAGAATCAGGAAACTTACCCAAGTGTCACAATCAAGTTGAACCTGGGTGAAATGGTACTGCCTCGTTTTCTCCCTCCCCGCATCTGGGGGAACGTGGACTAACTATCCATCTGGTATCAGAGTGAAATCGTCACTTACATCTACCACATCGTGTTCGTCAGCACCACATTAGTGCTTGTTTTCGCCCTTTAAGTGACGTGGCTTGGGCGCCACCTCAACCTTGAAAGCTTATGCTACGCACCTCGATAGCTAATGCTATTTTGTGTAAAGGTGGCGCAGACCAACGCGAATCCTGCAGCGGATAATATTAAACTTCTTGTAAGTGAAATTCGTAGCTGGCACCATCAAAGATTAACGTTGCTACTTAACTGGTAAACAGAGTGAGACTCGTAACTGGCAGTCAGTGAGTGTCTGCTAAGCAACCTCTACAAAACAATTCATTCTGCGCAGCACACTCCGAGACCCGCAGCGAGGTAACACAAACCAACCAGTGCATGCCAACAAGACGAAAAAGAAAGTAGAAGTCAGAAATAGCACAGCGGACTTTTCAAGCGAAGAAACGAGACATGATTTAGCCTAGATTTAGTGCAAACCTTTTGGGATGGACGCAGCCATCACGGAGACGGTTTTGGCCACCACGCTCACAGCCACAGCGGACGCCAGGGGGGCGGGGGGCGGTACCCAGGTCGAGTGGTGCCCAGCGAACCGTGGCTGTGTATGACTGTGTCACTGTTGTGCTAGGCTCACTCTCTTTAAACGTTTCTATATCCTTCTAGGATAGTTGCAGATATTAACAACTAACATATTCGGATTCTACTCCATATACTCTTTCAGTAGATATTAAACTCACCCAACGTCTTAATAGATTAGGTTATTTTGTAGACATATTTCTTATCTTTATCTATGCAGCATAGCTAGTTCAACTGCCTTTTAATGTAATTATCTCTATTTCCTCCTCGCTCTACTCATCTTTCCTTAACACTAACAGGAAGAGCAGAGCGCACACTATTTATCACATATCTTAATGTTCTTGTATATATATTCTTTGCTTTTTTTATCCAAACTTTTGTGCGCGTAACAAACACAAAATGCGCTGTGCGCCGCCCTTTCACCCGCCAGCTGCTGCCGTAGTTGGCAATGCCTCCGTCGCGGCCCGCCCCCGCCCCCCACCCGATAAAAGCAGGGTACGGACCGGACAAAGGGCAGTTAGAGGGGCCTAGTTGGCTCAGTTGGTAGAACTGCGGACTAGCACATGGAAGGTTGCTGGTTCGAATCCTAGTGTGGCCAAAGATTATTTCTTGGAGTTAAACATTGTTCAAACTCCATTCGGCCATTTCCCCGCACATTAAACTGCCTGTTCGCACGGACCATCTTACTGTAGCCACCAGTCTGGCGGTTCTTTCAGTGCGTAGTTTAGTAATAGGACCCCATCCCCCATAGGGTGAAATCACCGCGAGGTTGAAGCACTGTCCCTCTAAATAACCACCAGCCACAAAGGGCAGTGAGCCGTGGGCCGACGGACGGTGTAGGGCAGCGGCGGCGGGGCGCGAAATAAAGCATGTAGAGGACTTTGGAAAAGGCCTGCCTCTGTTGAAGGAGAGAGAGAGAGGAAGGTTGCGGAACGAACCCGCACCATCACACTTTCTTAACCGGGCAATTCGCAGATGAAATATGCCTTTTCGGATTTCAGAGAACTAGCCGGGGGTTGAGGGGGTTGGG
>SMGT01011179.1:16467-106708 GCA_004794575.1 Lanistes nyassanus
CCCCCCCCGCCCTTTCAGAGCCTTTCTTAACCAGTTTGACAAGATCTTTTCATCTTTGGTATTATTTATTAGTGGGGGTCTTGGATGTGAGATGTGAAGAGCTGATAAAGCATCGAAAAGTGCGTCTTCGTCATGTTGCAGTCATGTGACGTACGGGCAAGACATCCCCAAAGGGACCCTCTGCTGTAAAAGTTTTCTCAAGTGTGACGTCAGCACCCGGCGTGGAAATATATAAAAACGAAGGTCACAACCCTCGAGAAGGAATTATAAGCCGTCAGGAATATCACAAGTCCATAATTCTACCTGAATACCCAGCCCCAGACCTCACAAATCCCGTAGTGCGAAATCACAGCAAGGTGGAAGATAGAAAACTTCACTCTAAATATTTTAAACAGTAATTACATGTACAAAGTGTTAAAGTAAGTGCAAAATATGTGCTGCGTGTGTAAATAGTATGTAAGATGTGTGCTACATGTGTTCTAAGTGTTCTTAACATGCCGCTACTTGACTAAACACTTGCTGCTGGCACACATTTGGAACATTATCAGAACACCATTTATACATTTTCCGGCCATTTGAACACTTTCGAGAACACAGACCAGAACACTTTTTACACTAAAGCGTTCTATATCAATGTAAAATGTGTTCTGTTTCAGTAACAAAATAACTTGAACACTTCTTGTTAACAGTGTGGAATTTATCATAACCGTATACCCCATATAGCGCCTTGTTAACAGAATAAATATGCATCTTAGTTCGTCGACATGACCATGTATACTCATGGCTAATTTGGGCACACAGGACTCATACCCTCCAGTTAAATAAGCCTTAGTAGACCTAGAAGTTTCGTGGGCTTGGATAAAAGGTCCCCCACCTTTCATAAATCGGGAAATTATAGAATTTATTCAAGCTGTTGGTGGAAATGGTCTTAGAACTACACGGACCTTTTTTCTAGGAAAATAACAAAAGTATACAAATGACCTCTGTTACATTTAACTTAAATTAGAGGCCAGTAAAAGGCTACATGCATTTACCTTGATTTCGCTGTGACGATTCTAGTTCACGGTACAGTATCATCTGTCCATCCATTGCCAGCGCGTAACTTCACGCGATCGGATTCTTCGCATGACGTCAAATTATAGCGTCACATTTTTATTTATTTGACGAAAATCCACGCGTGACGACAACGCGTCTGTTCGCGAGTTAACGGCCAGTACGGGCATCAGATCACTGCAGTTTCCAGCCGGACAGGCCGCATCTCTGTACGCTGCGCTGTTAACCGTCACAACCGACGTCCGCCAGTAGCTGACCGCTGGAAGCTGCCCAGGCAGGCAAGTTCTACATCACCGTGCGGCGAAACTAGCCTGGTAACCCAACCACTGTAGTTGCAACGTGTATGAATGGAATTATGCTTAAGAATTTCCTTTCTACCGAACGAATGCTTGTCAGTTGGTTGTGTCGTCTGTTAACGCCTACCTCAAAACATTTAGTGGTTATGCAATTGTAAAATGTTACGTATTGCAAAAATTTTATTAGTAAAGAGTTAGAACAATTAAGTTGTGGAAGTGTTGCGCGGTCCACTTTTGTCGGGGTCGCAGCGTTAACCGTCGCACGACCCGACAAAAGCTTGCGCGCTGATGTGCACAGTTCTGCTGTGTTTCAGGAGGACTGTTTCGCCACTTCACTGTTTCGCCACCTCACCGTTTCGCTACTTCTCTGTTCGTCAAATTCCTTTTGGCTACTTTTTATTCCGTCGCCAATTCCTGCTTTGCTGTTCCTCGTTCGCCGGTTCTTCGTTCTTCGTTTCCTTCTTCGCCGAGTTCAACGCTTCATCCTTCGTTCGCCGTCACCTTCATAAGCCGCCGCCTCATCAGCATCTCCAACACTGCACAACCGTCAACACCTCATCCGTCATCGCATCAGGAACATCGACCAGTGTCACCAGCCCGAGCACACACGCGGACTGTGTCATCTTACGCGTGAGATAAGTCGTGTATTATGTGCTGACGCAAAACGTGGTGACTCTGACATTTGTGGTCGGTGTGAACATTTTTTCACAACACAACACTGTTTCAACAAAACATTCACACTAACACCTTCGTCGCCATTCACATCAACTACACTTCACCCATTTATTGTGATTTAATTAAATGTGGGTTTTCCACACACGGTCGACAGAGCGTAGATAACAAATGCAGTCAGAACATCAAGTAGGCATTTTGTTGGTGTTAAAATCCCAAAGCAATGTTTGAATCAACATATCAGACTGACAATACATGGCATGTTAAGAGCGAGGCGCGTGTTAGTAAGAGAGAGAGAGAGTGTGTGTGCATAAGGGATGCGTGTTAGTGAGAGAGTGTGTGTGTGTGCGCGCACGCACGGATTTACCTTCTCCTTCATTCATTCCACGGAGAACTGGGCACCCTCCATAACCGCTGAATCTCATGAGCTAAATTCTCAGGCTTTCAGCACGCATATGCCTGTTAGCATCCTGCAAGATGGCGGCTTTGACCTCGGAGGATCGCAAAAAGCAAGATCCAGGCGCTGTAGACAAGTCAAAACTAGAGGCAAACCTACTAGTTCTTATTATTACTGGTGCTGATATTGTTCATAATGACAGGAACTCAAATGCTCGAAAGGAAAGATGTTCCCGAAGGATTCAAAACTTCTGCGTTGATGTTCATAAAGGTTTCTTCGAGAACTACTGAATACATGTTCATGACGACTACAGAAACACAAAAATATTCGTATTGGTTGATATAACTTTCTAAATCTGTATATATAATGACAACGAAATTACGCAAGTGTATATTAATAACTACAACAATTAATGGAAAGATCAATGATGGCGAGGAATAGTGGAAATGCGTTCGTGATGGTAAGGAATTCTTATACATGTTCATAACGATAGCAGGCAATTGGGGAAATAACCTGTTCGTAATGACTGGGAAAGATAGTGCTACTTTATCATAACGATAAAAAAGGAACCCCGGCAAGATGTTCTTAATTCTGCCTGAAAGTGAGCCAGATGAACTGCATGCTCGTCGGAACTTACGCATAGACAACAAATGTGTAGCAAATCGGTTTGACCTAAGTAATCTTTGGTGGGTGGGGTGCGGGGTGCGAGAAACACGCATGACGAATGAGGACGACGCAGAGATGATAATGATGATGACGACGATGACAGCGAAGAGACATACATACCGATGGAATGGGTTCATTTTAGGCTAAGGTGTTGGACACCCCGGTGGTTAGGCTTTAGGTTTTTGTTTTGGAGGGGGATATTAATATTGTTACTATTACAATCGTTGTTACCACTGTCAGTTGTATAACGATGACCTCTGTTACATTTAAGCTCCTTTCGTTCGTCCGAGCGTCCATCCATCTATCCGGTCAAAGCACGTGAGGGCTTTATAGCTAACACCATGGAGCTATAAAGCGACTACATCTGTCAGTATGATGCATGGCACCCCGACTGAATAAAAATCCCAAAGATCAGGATAAACCTTGCATTGGGACTCAATCACAACACGGCTGCTAAAGTTCACCCATCATAACCTCTGCTCCCACTCACCCCCCTGCCCGCCCCATACAACCCATCCCACTACCAGTGGGCGTTCATTACATGGTGTCCACTGCGCGTGAAGGAGCTCGATCAGATCAAACTCTACTGTTTGATGGGCAGACTCCCAAACTTAACAGGCGACTTTTTTTTTTGGTGGGGGAGGCCGTGAATTGTTGGTTGGGTTTGGTTCTTATAGGTGGTGTTCTTCTGTTCATTCATAAAGGTGTACGTAAATTACACAGGGTGAACAGTCCTTACGACAGCTCTTATGACCGGAAAGGCAGTTACGGACGCTCATGCAAGCCGGGCCTAGCAAGCAAGGTGCGCATATCACGACGGTACTCATGTTGCTTAGACAAAGTTTACTGTTGCCACACTGGGATTGCTGTGCCAACAAAGGTTTCAGTCCCAGCACCCACTGACATTATACTAAAACCGGGCCGTGCAATCAGTACTAGTACTGTTCCCTATAGCGCCAGGCGTCTGGCAGGGCAGCCACTAGGTTGCCAATTTTTAATTGTAGGTATTACTGTCTAAATAGCTGTGCAGAGCACGGCAATGTGAAATTTAGGTGAGCAATTCATCCACTAGACGACGCGCAGTGTCTGCATAATGTGCACGCGCACTCTGACACAAAGCCTTCTGCCGCAGCTGAGGCATACGCAGCGATGTAAACAGTCTGGGAGCAAACGTTGTCGCCTTTGTCACCAGCGCTATTGATCACTAATCGGTTACAACGCATGTGGAAGGACCTAATACTAGGTTACAAGTAGGTCACATCATACTTACCCACATGTGAAAAGAATATATACCCCAAATCCAATCCTCTGTCTGGCCTCTGCACGGGCCTGTGTGTGATTTGTGCATCGCAGCACGCAGCGCAGATGAAGTGTTGCTGTTTGCAGTGCAGTGTACTGCGGACCTCAAGGGTAAAAACGAAAGTAGGGGGCAGATTTTCCTGGTAAAGTATGACGTAATACTGACATGTTTCGACAAGGTGCAGGCATGCGTCTACCAGGCTTTCGTTCTTATTATGATATCTAAGGATTTAATGCAGGATTGCGAGACGAACAATAGTTCAAAACAGTTTATTCTTGCTCAGCAGTACAGACTAGTATGGATAAGGGTTCAGTACTGACAGATCAGAACCATGATTTTCTCGCCAACACATGTGCATTCCTCCCGAATCCACATATCTGGTAGTTTGATACAGGTGAGAAGCCGCAAAGCCTTGATATACGTGTAGCTGATAAATGTGAGCTTGCTATCAAAAATGACTTTTGAAATCTGAAAACCTCACTTCAGGAAGAATGTGCAGTGTGTGTGGGTGGGTGGGAATAAAAGTAAACATGCTATGCATGCATTGTTAATCTGATTTACTCACTATTCCTTTTTTCTACAGTTGCAATCAAGTAAAACTTTAATGATTTTCAAACAAGTATTCTACTTGGTTGCTGTTTTCTACCAGCTTTTCAAAGCAGTTCATTAAAGGTTGCCCTATGACCTTTTTAGGTCGTGGTGGAGGTGGGAGTGCATGAGACCCCCACTTTTCTGTGGACCAGCATCATGAAGGCAGTACCCATCCCCTCTACCTCGAAGCCTTATCTTCCTTAACCCATGGGTCAGAAACCCATTCCCTGCTGGGTCAACTGGGTGAAGCGAGCTGTGGCACACGGGTATCGAACCAACATCTTTAAAGGCCAGCACTGACCACTCAGCCATCTGCTTCCCAGAGTTGCATTAATAAAACGAACACACCCCATCGAAATCGAAGAATTTTGTAGGCTGGACATTGTCCTCTAGATCATCTGAATCACAAATAATTAAGGTTGCAGCAGTTTTGCTAACTTAACTGCCGATATGATGAAAATCCTCCTCGGAGAAAGAGCTTAGATTCTAGTACGTAGTCCCTCAGTACGTGGACAAATGAACCTAGAGAAATAGACAAGCAGCTTGGAAATCCACGTGTGAAGAACAGTAATTAACTGATTTAAAATTCTGAAAGTAAAAGAAGGAATAAGTGACTGCCGCTGTCTGCCGTCCCAGCGGTGTTATCCGGACTATGTCTCTCGGCTTCACCCAGCGAAGTGCCTGTTTTTGTCTTTGCCGTCATCTGTTTCTAGATTTATCAGTCGTTGTCTCTGTGTTTGTGTTGTCCTGATGAAGGGGTAATGCCTTGAAAATGATGGGGTTCTGTGTCGTCTATCGTTTAATTTTGCTTGACTGTTACGTTTTTGTTAATTCTGAAAGTAATTCTCTCTCTCTCACACACACACACAAATGAATACAATAGAACCATTCATGCAATGCCTCTTTATATTAACACCATGATTAGCCAGTCCCTTGTGTCACTCCATTATTCTGACAAAAGAAAAACCATCCACGGTGACACACTGTGAAATAATACATTTCCAAAGATATTAGAAATGGGATTTTCAAACAATAAATTATGTCCTTTGCGCATGGAAACAAACTACACATGCATTGTCTCTCCCACCCATCCACCCACCCACCAACTTACCCACTCACTCGCTCATGTGTATGATACATGTGCATGTGCACACAGACCACAAGATGTGTGAACAATCTTGCTGCTCAGTGTACAAAGCTGGAACTGACATGGAATGGCAAGTGCAAGGCATAGAGATCACACATGGTGCAGTACATTATTTGTAATGTTTTTACATCAAGAAAAAAGTTTACAGAGCTATCATTATGTAAAGAATAGCATCTTGTCACACTGCCACATTACTTTTGCTGCTTAAACTTTAAGATAAACCCTCCACCATGTGTCCACGTGCAGTAAACCCTGGGATTTCAACATTTATCTAAACTAGGAACTATCTGGTCATTATGCTTGTGAACAGAGAAACCTAAACCTCCTGTGAAAAAGGAAAGACAGAATAAAGGCAGAAACCCATGGGGGACTAGGTATTACCCAAAACAACAACAACAACAACAACAAAGAATCACACACAGCATTACTGGGAAAAGAAACATGTCTACATCCATAAATCCCAAGAATGAAATGCTGCGTTTTAACAACTTTTTCTTGCTCCAGATGGCGTGTTCAGAAAAAGAGCGAGAACAATCACCCAAAGAAAAAGACAAAAAAATGAAGAAAGTAGAATAACAGTGAAAATGTGTACATGGGTGAACACATACATCATTAATATATGCATCTTATACATATTGCACTAATCATAAATTGTAAGATCTTTGCAAACCTGTGTATCACTTACAAAGAAAAAAGTGCCACTTGGCAAGTCTGGATAATATAAAGCTCACAACAGTTACAGTTATGAGAAATATAACACTCAATGGCTTCAACTAAAACACCTACACAAATATTAGTAAATAACATATTTTAAGTATCTAAGTGCCGTTTATTTGCAACAAGTGACAAATACAAAGCAAGTACAAAACAATTATAAAACAACAGAAAGGTTAAGAAAGAAAATAAACATGATGTTTGCAGTGTATGTCTATTGACTAAGCAAACATAAGGCAGCTGTGTGTTAATGTACAGACATACAGAAACATCAATAAAGCAGAATATGAAGTAATGCTGACAGAAGGGCGTCTAGTTGTTTAGTAATTAAAACTTCAATAGAAGTTCTGAAATCAAGATGACTCAAACTGAGCAAAACCTCTGTCCAGTGATAATGGTAGGATCAGAAATATTGAGAAATTGTGATCAGCTGTTTCATTTGCTGCCAGTAAGCGTTTCTGAAGACTGACACTAGCATTAACATCTGACTTTGTTAAGATTATGACTATACTGTGTATTTCCCACTGATCCTTAACAAGTTTTTATCTTCATAATTTCTGCATAAATAAATCAAAATTTTTGAATGTTGTAAGATAAACCATAAAGTTTTTATGGCTGTAAATCAGAATAAAAGCTATTTCTTCACATTCTACTGGACTTCAGCAAAAACATTATAGAAATTCTCCTTTAGCACATATTAAACTGCACAAACATAATGCTTTTACAAACATATGATCCATGTAAGCATATCTGTTTATTTTTTGTTTTATGGACATCTCAGTAAGGGTAGTGCATGCAGACACAGATGTCTGCCCACATGAATGGGCATGCATAGAACTGATAAAATATATTCTTTATAACTTTACACCTTTCTGTCCTCTTACATAGCTAAAAGGTTTCTATATTAACATCTTCCATAGATATTTCTAAACAGTGACTGGCATATTCAAAAAGTGCAGCTCAGATTGATTCTACATTCAGTGCCACAGCACTGACTGACGACTTCATAGATTTAGAAGTGAATCTTCAGTGTGACATGATCAGAGGGAAAGAATGAATGTAGGTGTTGCTTTCTCACTTTTCTGTCATGAAATAATCCCAAGAATTCTAAACAATCAAGGCAGCAATACAAAGAAATATGTTGCTGGTTTGGGTCTTAAACAGAAAGCCCAATGACGAAAGAAATTTTAGTGTAAATCCAGAATAGTTATCAAGAGAAATAATCCGAAATAACACAACACCAACAAAATTTTTCAAACACATCCATCTCTGTCTAGTGTCACATACACAGACATTTCCAACAGTAAGTATATCATTATGATTACGCAGAATGATCACTTGCTCTCAGATCTTTCACCAACCAGCATGATCAGTAAAATCAAGATGTGTTGACCCTAAGGACATCATACACACTGTTCCTAAAGACTCGCTTGAAATGTGGGCCAGGGTTTTGTTTGAGCAGAGTACATAATGGCTCCTTTCCTTTGTTCTCTTCATCCTCAATGTCCCAGATCTCTGGCATGGAACACCCAGGCCTACAGACAGACAGACATGTTGGTATTCATATTTTGTTGTATATTTTGTACAAATGTATCTCTTCTACAGAAAAGTCATGCAAAACCTTGCTAACAGCAGAACTTTTACCTTTAACAGACCTATTACAACGTCCAAAATACATTGTTTAGATTATCCAATGTGCAGCATAATTGTCAAGCGCTTTTACCTTGTCAGTGGCCAGTCAGTTTTGTACATTATCATTTCTACAAAGTCACAAAATGCTGGAAAGGATTTTTGCTAGGATGAGGTTATGAAGCAAAATTAAGCTTACTTAGAAGGCTATGAAACTCAATTCCCTTAATGGTGTGTAAGCATTCAGGATTTTCCAATGTAGATTTATACATGTAGCAATGCAATGCAATAAAGATCAGTCTGTTTGAACAAGTAGTTCTCAGAAATTGCAGCTGTTACAGGGAAAAAAACTCATATCAGATGTCATGAAAGATTTATATAAAAAAAAAATTTACATTGGTTCCCCTTGATTACAACACTAGACACTGGCATGCCCGAAAACGGAGTAGGGTGGGTGGGTAATTGTTGCTTAACCTCCCTCCTCAGACTAGGTGCACATAAGGATGTTGTTGTTTAGACAAAGTTCTGCCATATGTGGGACTTCTGTTGCAACACAGGCTTCATGCCACCCAGTTACATGTGCTGACCCCAGACCAAACACTCCCATTACTGTTCCCTATAGTGCTAGGCATCTGGCAGGGCAGTTTTTAGAATGCCAATTTATAAGTCTTAGGTACAACTCGTGCAGGGTGTGAACCAGTAACCTCCTGCACTGGAAGCAGATGCCTTAACCACTGGACCATAGACGACGTCACAGAGTAGAATACAGAGTCAAGAGGATGACGGCAATTACACTCTTGTGGCCAGGTGAAATCCATAAAGTGAATTTACTTAAAAACACGAAGCAAAACATCAAACTAAGTGCAGTCTTTGCAAATTTGTTTCATTTACAAAAAATGCAATTATTATGTGGTATTTGTTGCTGGCGTCAGAATAGTTTTTTTTAATTGGTAGTGACCATGGCCCTTTTGGATCACCAGGAGGACCTTTTTTGACAACAAATGTCTGCAAGAATAAAATCCATGGGTTCTTATGGAAACTTGCAATAATGACTTATCTTTAAAGAATGCCTCCATCAAAGTTATTTACATCTATTTTTAAAAATCATTTTGGTCCACTATTGACATGGACAGCTTACATCCATGTGGAAATCACACCAAGAACACTGCAGTCTCTGAAGTCTTCACGAAAAACGATTTACACATTTCACCAGCATTTCTGTTCTACCACTATCCACTTTTTTATTCTACCACTGCTCACATTATCAACTGCAACCTTTCATTTTCACCTGACTTCCCAGAGCTCAAATGTTAGCAGGCTGTAGCATCTAACACAATGCAAAGATAATTCAAAACTTGTCACCACACAACATATAGCACTTCATAATCAATGAATGAACTGATGGCACCTCCTGATCACTCCTGCATAACTGAAACTATTGCCAAAGACTTAAATGAACAGAGCTAACAAACAAGTTCACTGATCAACAACCCTGTTATCTACCCCGTTGTCCTGTAACTCACCTGGTTCTTCTCACACACCAGGAGTTTTCCAAGATGGCATACTGAACACCTAGATCTTGCAGCAGCTTCCTCACTTCTGACGGTGGTTTTCTGCTGTACATGGCATACACCTTCCATGTCCGCTCTCTACAACAGTCGACAGAAAACCCTTACAGCACATCACTCCTTCACTTTTTTTAATAGAGAGAAAGAAGGGGTAGGTATCATTTTTAGTTTTTTGTGTACTGATAACAGTGGAAAATACATGAAGCAGGTTCAGCAATTCTTGGCTACAGATCTGCATCAACAATTCAAAATTACTTATTTAAGTGCCAGACAAGGTAAAATTTGGAACATCTTTCTTAAATCATTCTCTGTTTTAGTGTTTATATGAAAAAAACAAGTATAATAGTTGGTACAAAGACACACATATCCTGTATAGCAGTATTCATTTTATTATTCTATCATTCTGTTTACAATAAAACATAGAAATAAGAATTCACGCGCATCCTAGCTTTTGAAACGTTAAGATATAATGTCAAATGTTTCTAGAGGTTTATACCTAAGACCTGCATCTTCATAGTGAGGATGGTTGACAATAGGTCGTTGTGTACAAAGTTTGATGGTGGCCATTGTTGGCATGGGGCCAGCGAAAACAGCATCTACAGGAAAGCAAGAAAATATCTCCTTGTGTTTCATGTATTAATTTGCATGAGCTATTGATAATTATAGTGGCTGGTACAGTGGAGAATGAAGGACAAGACATCAAAGAAAGATGAGCATAATGTGGACACAACTACAACTTTGCCCATTATTTCAAGGAGTAGCTGTCTGACAACTTATCTGAATGCTTATCCTTGGAAAAACAAAATGAAAGGTGTACTGAGAAAGCAGCCCACTATCGATCCCTTAAGCTCTTTATTTCTCACGATCAGACAGCATCTGGAAACACCAACTTCAGATTTCTAGACCATGAGTACTTTGAAAGTATACAGCACATGCTCTGCACAAAGATATTATGAACACAAGGCACAAAATAATGCTGTGTCTCACTTTCTGGTGTTGATGATTTGATCCACTCGACCATTTCCTCCAAAGGGTAGTTGCTGAACTCTCCAATGATACTCCACTGATGCTTGAGGTTGCTATACCCTGCCATCCCCATGGTGGCCAGCAAGGCCACTAGTACGGCCCAATGGGCCACTTTGCTGTACCTCGGCAGTCCTCCCCACAGCTGTGAAAAGACAAAATCAGGTCTTCACATCCCTGGATCATGCTGGATGACACGATTGATATCTGTTGCTGTTGAACATTATCTTTGTTGCATTTCCCTATAGGAATTTGTGAAGCAATCAGAACATTGTCTTAGACATCCAGAGAAGTAGCTGTGCTTTAGATGTATTGCTCTGTCTTACCGTTTGTCTATGGTCTTAAATAACTCAGAAGGTTTTGCTTATGTGGGTTAAAATCAAGTACACTTAATAATGAACATTTATGCTTCGTGTTTTCGTATGACCCACTCAAACTGAGTCTCCTTTATTTTCTTTGGAAATCCAGTATTTTTCCTTCCAAAACCACATGACAGTGGTAAGGACAAGGACATCAACAACCTTGCGTGCAGCTAGCAGTGATGCCATCAGACACAAGTGAGGCGTCCAGAACAGCTTGAGTCGCATGACGAGGACAGCCAGCATCATGAAGGCCAGCAGTTGGAATACATTGTACACCAGCTAAGGGTGACGGGACAACAGAAAATTAAATCCTTTACCTTTGAAGGTATCCATTTAGCTAACACAACAAGGTTAACAGCTAAAGGAACAAAAGTGCATCTATCTTGTTAAAATAATAAAATAACTGGTGCAATGGATGCAGGGTTTCAGTAGGATAGGAGGGAACCTTCATGGACATAGGTATAATCTTTTAATATGATTATCTCAAGGAGTGGTTACTAATAAACATCGCAAGTCCTCACATACATGTTTTAAATCTCAACACTCATCTGATGAAAGATTCCTTCTGCTTCAAGAACCAATGACTCTGTAGTGCAAGGTTACACACAAAATGCAATTCTTCTTTGTACATTTGGTACATTCTCACCTCAGCATTTGGTCTCGATAGCGCACTGCAAAGAAAAGTAATTCCACTTTTGTTTTCAAACAAACCTTTCACCTACCCCCTTCCAGCCAACCATTCACCTAACCACTCACCACTCTACATTTTAACATCTCCCCACTCAACCTTTCACCTAACCACTCTAAAGTTTACCATCCCCCTACCCAACCTTTCACCTAACCACTCACCACTCTGTATTTTAACATCTCCCCACCCAACCTTTCACCTAACCACTCACTACTCAACCTATCAACTAAGCACCCAAGCTTTCATCTACCCACTCGCCCATGGTACCATTCCCTCTGGCTCTGATGCCTGTGCTGTGATAATAAAATATGAAAACCCAGGTAATTTTGGCAAGTTACAAAAATCAAAACAATCAAATCACCTTTTAGCAGGAACAGAAGAGCCACTTTCCTGGTTTCTGGCAACTGAAAGTTCATATTTGATGACCTGCAGGAAAATGTGGCATACGTATAAGGCCTCCAATTCTCACTTCAAAATTACAGAAATAACATTTCAAAATAACCTAAAGAAAGTACACATCTGAAGAAACTTCAGAATAAATATGATGATGCTATGAAAGTTCTCCTCATCTGCCACTGTATATATGTGTATATAAACAGCAGTGAGCCATGATTAATGTGGAACTACTTGTCTGCTCTTAATGATAATGTGCAAGCTACATCTTTCAGCAAATGTCAAGAACTCCTTACATAAAAGGTGACGAGGCAAACAGATATGGCAGCTGAGGGAAGCAAAAGGGTTCTGAGAAGTGACATGAATGTCTGGAAAACAGAAAAGGAAAAATGACAACGAATATATTAGTGTAAATTTTGACCCAAACGAATGACATTTTTTTAAAGAAGCATTGAAGTATCGAACACTTCTCATAAGCTTGTCTGTTAGAAGGTAATACAAAAATGTTTGAAGAATATTTAATTCTTCTCCAGAATAATCAATAATTTCCTTCATCACCAGTAACATTACATTTACAATGCTATATTTTAAAATATGTCACTTCAACAAACAATGGGAAATACCTTTTGTACACTTTTATATGATGGGGCTTTTGGCCTACCTCTGATTCAATGAAATCAAATTCCTTTGCACATGTGTACAGCATGGTATGGAAGTTCTGAAACGTGGTAAATTTGCTGCGGAAGATTTCACCTATATGAGCCTGTGAGAAATTGAACAGGAAAAAAAAAGACAAAGTCAGAAAATATGGGACAGGTTGTTCAGCAGATGGACAGACAGAAAGGCTCACACGGAACAAGCTGTAGGAATACAGACTGATATGAGGGACCACTTCACAAATACCCCCTGACACAAGGGTCTAGAGTTAATGCCTTCTTACATCATCCTTTACACCGAGGACCCTGCTGATGAGAAGCTTGCAACCAAGTGTTCCAGCCACCAACAGTCCGCTATGCACTGTCTGAACAGATAACACAGCACCACTTAAGAAATAATTAGTCAAGACAGCAAGCACAAAACTTACACTAGAACTTCAAATAAAGATTATATCATCAAGGATTGATTCACAACTGGAATTTTGTAGTTATAAAATGTGCTTTTCCTTTCAGCAGAAACTTCTAAGGGAGGTATGCTTGCATGTATGGTCATGGTAAGGGGTAAAAGTTGAAGAAAACCCTATACGTTTTCTGACCACTCTGTTTTATTTCTATGTAAATTCTAATATGATTCTAACATGATTCTAACATGACTCTGTTTTAACATGTAATAACCAAACACGAAAGTCTACAGAGACTTTTTTCCCTTTTTTAATCAGTGACTCTGATCCTCATTTACCAATAAGAGGGAAAAAATTCCTGTGGGTAATGTCCACAATCATATCCGTGAAAAGACATCATAAGGAGAATGGGTAAATATATTTACACATTTCTGTAGTTAACCAAAACTGTACCACTTACCCATCTAGCAATACGATACTGTAGTTTTTCAATGACTGGCTCCAGAAGAACTATGGCCTGCAAGAAAAGTTAAAATAACTCAATTTTATCTTTACTAGACATAGCAATCACAGAACTCAGAGAATCTTGAACACTGGATAGCATACCTGAGCAACATGCCACTCTCTCCATTTTTACTCCAAATATTTTAGAAAAAAACCACAGAACAAGGCTCTGAACTACAGCCCAGGCGCTGCTTACCCAGATGGTAACCAGGCACGAGGCAAAGTATGATGTGAGCAGCATTTCATTCCCAAACAGCAGGCCATATCCAGCAAGAAGACCCACCTGGAAACAAAATGAAGGAAAAAAACCATATCACACTGTTTACAATATTGGACCAAAGGAGGCATCCACATGAAAAGAAAACCAAAACTAACACCTGGTCAGAGTGCTGATCAACCTTCCTTCTTAAGGCTGAGCTAAACGACATGATGATACTTGAACAAAATTGCTTGGGAATAGGTTTGCACTGACACAATTCATGGCAACATTTTTCGGGGACTGATGCCAACAAAACTCTTTAAACACATGAAAAACAGATTGGAGACAGAAGAAAAAAAAAACGATAGAGGAGAGAGAGAGGCTGGTGGAGGGGGTGGGAGTGGATAGCATAGAACTGTGTCTGCATCAGACATCGACTAACTGGTAGATCCTTTGATCGTGCAACGCAGAACCAATCTCACCCTGATTTAGTCATATCTTTGTAGATTGTCTTTCTTCTTGACGTATTTCAGATTGGAGCGGCCACCGCTCTTCCATTCTCGAAGTATAATCCCACAATCAAATTTGATGCAAGAAATCTGCATCTTCCCTTATCTTAAAGCTTTTGCAATATCATGCGAAAACTTTCTATCTCTTTTAAAAAAAATTATATGCTGATCAAACATTAAAATTTTTCTTTTTCTCACAGCTGTTTCTATGGTCATTTGCTGACTCGATGACCTAAACTGTAATGTGTAAAAGAACTCTAAACGGGAAGCTTGTGGGTAATAATTCTCAGGTGAAGTCACACGTGTACTGTAAGCGAATGTTAAAAAAAAAAAAAGTTGGGGGAGGCGGTGGAGACCTGAAAAGCATGTAGAGTTATGCCCTCAAGACAGGTAAAGTTCAAGTTTTGTCCTTAAAGTCACTGTCCTTGTCAGTGTTTAGCAGTTCACGGGTGGTCTAAGGTGACTTTGTACTGGAAACTAATCCGTGCCAATCATAAGTGTGTCATCTTCACCAGTTCGATAGTTGACAATATATTTTAAGTCTATTACATGTAAAACGAAATGAACAGACAACAAAGTAATGTAAAAGTAAAACTACTACAAGCATAACTAAGAGACAAAGATTTACTGCAGGACTGTGTTACTCACAGTCTGGCCCAAGATGACTGCCTTCAGTGTTCTTGAGTTGATGTACTGCAGGACGTAGGTGCCAAACACAGCAAAAGCCTGGGTCAGCAGTGCAAACTGGGCAAACTGCAGCATAGGGAAGGTAACTATAATTGTGTAAAACGATTCTGTACCCTCCATGTCATCCTTCAATCATCACCTTTTAAAGATATGATGCCTGATTCAAAGACAGTGAATCAGATTTCCCTGGATATCACCCAGGCCAAGACATTTCATAGTCTTCATTAGAAAAAAACTAATACATGTACAATTATCGTGTCTACCAAGTATAACAGGGTGCAACATTCAAAAATCACAAGAAAAGATTTCTGTACTTCACCTGCCAGCAGGCTATGAAAATGGTGCTCAGGATGGCCACAAGAGCAGTGTGCAGATAGGATGTTTTGTAATCCCTGTGTGAGTATAACACGAGCCTGCTCTCTAAAACTGTGGTCACATATGGACTGTTATGCAAACAATGTTAACAGCACAGCTCACTAGGTAGCCCTGGGAGTAAACTGTATATTGCCTTTTGTCCGTCAGTACATTTGTAAATGTAAGGGATTTCCTTGAAATTTAGTCCACATTTGAAAAGTCAACAAAACATAATTGACAGTTATTTTAAATAATGTCTTTGGTAACCAATTTTTAAACTGAAGCAAAACTCAACAATAATTATGTCCCTTTTTACTGTTAAAATTTAATCTGCAACTTCCAGACACTGGTCAGAACTGTGCATGCCAAGCAAACTGACTTCACGTCCATCCATCTGACTCAATATTTCCTTAAAGTGGGCCAGACATGCTCTAGACATTCTATTAAGAGGCTTTAAAACTAAATGGACTCGCTATGGACAGGCATGGTTGGGTAAAATTGTCATCATCAGACCTACCTCAGCATGTGTGACACAACAAGCATTTGGAAGACAAAGAAGGGATAGCCAAAACTTTCTCGCAAAGGCGGGGTCCACTGCACACGTGTACACTGGAACAGTCCATTGAGCCATATGGTCATTAATATGGGACAGGCTCATGAAGATTCTGGCTGGATGGTGGGCACGTTACAAACATGTACATATACTGCTCAAAAGAACAGATAGACCAGTGCAAACGGCACACACTACGTGATTCCAATTGCCAAAATACAAAAGTGTAATTCATTCTCTAATGTAACAACCAGGAACATACATGTATTTAATGGGCTGTTTTCCTTGCAACAGCAAGATCTGCTGCTACGAAGGACACAGCCCATCCATAACAAAAAATCAGACCAGATGCACCACAGAATTATTTCCAAAACATGTGTGCCAGCCACTGGCCTGCTAACAAGGCACTGTTGTCACACAGACTGAGCCAGTGTCCCACAGTCACCTGCTGGATCATCTGCCACTCCTGCTGAAGCAAAAGGAACAGTTGGTTTAAAGTCAGCTGGTGGTGGGCAACTGCCTAGCACTTCCCACAGGTGCTCCATCGGGATAAGTTTTGGTGAATTTGTTGTCCAGTTCAGGCCCTGGAGAATGATGCCTGGTCCTAATGCTTGCAGAGATAGCAGTACGAGGGGCTGCAGAACGTCATCCCCGTACACCACTCCAGTCAGGCTGCCTTGCACACAGTGCAAGGGTGTTTTGTAGGTCATGCCCATTCCTCCCCCAAACCACAATAGACTCACCACTAAAACGTTCATGCTCCCTTACAGCGCCATCATAACGTTTACCCTGTTGCCTCCACGTGCAAATTCTGCCGTTGTGAAATGATCTTACAAAGCAGACTCATCAGTGAAAAGAAACGTGGCCTGCTGCTGACATGTCCAAGACAGATGATGTCGGGCCGAGGCAAGCCAAGCAGTGCAGTGAGCAGATGTCAGGAAAGGTTGCACTGTGGAATGCCTTGAACACAGAGTAGCCTCTTGCAGCCAATTCCTGACCAAAAGGGTCACTAAAAGCGAAGCTGCTGGCTACTCACAGCTGCCCCCTGAGCATGTTGGTGAGGGCTGTTCTGTACCGTAATGCCAGCAGGATGACAAACCTGGAAGTCAATCACGGAAATCCAGGTTGTTTGCACTTGCTGACACTTCCTGTCTGGAAGAAGCTGTCTTGCATTGCCACAAGGACTGAATGACACACTGCCAATCTTTGACTTACTTCAAAGACCCTGATGCCATCCTACAGCCACCCAATCACCCTTCTGCCATCAGCATTACTGATTTGTCATCTAGGAGGCATGGTTAAAAACCATATTTTGACTGTGTCTATAAATATTCACCAGGTTCTCAATAGTGGCTTAACTGTTTGCATGATCACTGCAATATTGTCGCATTCAAGTTTTGCCTTGTCACCTGCACATGTATGATTTGCACACATTGCCTGTCGAGTGCATGTTTGGTTGCCTCTTGTGGTGTGCACACACTGATTTTCACATGCACTGTTCCCTCACACTCACATACTGATTTTCACACGCACTGTTCACTCACACTCACTGGTGCAGCATGAAATAAAGTGCATCCATATGTTAAGGGTTGGTCCTTGTGTTCTTGCAAATTACACATGTCCATGATCTGCCTGCAGAAGTGCAGCTGATCTTTCAATTTCTTTTGAGTAGTATATGAATAATAACATGCACACAGTTACTGTTAGTAAAACCATTTGATTATTAATAGGATATTCAATGCTACTGGATGGCTGATGGACCCAGTAGTACATGCCATGTATACATAATTTTTGTGTGTGGCTTCTTTAGATTAAAATCTATTATCTAAATAGTCTTCATATTTTACACCATAGAAAGCAGCATCTGTAAACGCAGGTGTAATATATATTTCCCACACACCCTCTCCTTCTGTGTCAATCTTGTCAGACCGCCTTTCTCTCAAGAACACAGACTTTCATGCCAAAAGCACTAATGTTTCACGGAATGAAACCCCACTAGTGTACTGAAATACAGATCACCAGGCAGGTGATCATGCTGTGTATCTATCCACTGTGCTCAAACAGTACAAACCTCTCCATGGTTGAAGAAAAAACATGCAACTGTGACAACACCACCAAAGGGGCAGTCACTGCAACAGAGACAAATGCCAGTTACATATACCCATGACTGAGTCAGCTCTACACAAACTAGTGCCACTGAGTCATTTAGCCAAATAACTTTTCTAAAACCACCAACTTAATAGAATATAATGTACATCTAAATGCAACAGTCAAATAATTCTTTATAACATTTAGCCTTAAAAATTTAACACTTCTAACTTGGTTAATTTAGCTTTTTTTTTCTCTGAAAAGAAGAATACAAAAATTACTATCTTTGGTATGGCATCTAATATCTGCCAGTTTGATGGCCAGGGTTTCTGGAAGACAGCGATCTAATATCCCAACTTTATCAGAATGATTAAGATTAGCAGCTAACTTTCCATTGCCCTGTCCAGAATAATTCAAAAATATGGTCCACAATTACACAGTTTGCTTAAGAAAAGATTATCTACAAAAATCCATCCAAAACCACTGTAGTCTATTGTTAAAGTGATGCCAAAAATGCCAAGGGTTTTAGTTAAAACACATTTTTTCCTCTTTCAAAAGAATTCTTTAAGTCCTCCGTCATTGCTCATTGGAGTGATCTCCCCAGTACTCAGACTAAAGTGTGACAAACTTGCTCATTATGCGTCAGTGGCTGTTGCGCCTGAAAATGCCAGCTGTAAAGCCTTGTGCACGGGGAACATGTAACAACGACTCCAGATATCCAGATCGTTGTGAAGGAATAAAGTTTATTCCATTCATCAAGCCTGGAAAAAATAATTATCTGCAGCCATGCCTTTGGTAGATCAAACCATGTGGATGCCCAGCGGAACTGATTTATGCTATTCGAGTATTCATGCTCTTGTTTTTAGTAGTTCTGCAGTTTGCACCATTTTTACTGTTGGTGTTGGTTGCTATGATTCTTTTGTGTGTTTCCTGTAGTATTTTTAAACAGGTTTTTATGAAGAAGCCATTATTGTTAGGGAATTCCATGAAGCTAAACGCCTCTGATCATTGATAATCTCGCATGAAATGACAAAGGAACACCACTTGATAATAAATATGTACAAATATCTGTGACCAAAAAAGCTTGTTAGAATGTTCAAATTGTATGCTCCAGCAAGCAAAGCAGGATTTGGCAGCCTTGTGTTGCCATCTTTCAGCTTGCTACCTATCACCTCTTCTCAGTCCTCCATTAAATAGTTGGGATAAACCCTTTTGCAAGTGCCACTAACTCTACAAGTTCATGCTTGCTTAAACAATCCATAGTAACACCTTGATCTTTTAAAAATGATTGTAATTTGCTCACATTCTTCTTTGCCATTTTTCCTCTTTGAAGTGCTCAGTCTGAGCATCAGGGGAGATTACTCTCACAACCATATTCTCGCCAATTATAAATATGTTCTATTTGTAACTGAGCCTGAAAGCATAATCCATCATGCATGGTTGTATGCATGTTGTGCTGCAGTTAGAACACAACAACAGTTAGAAGGAAACAACAATAAGCAACAGTTGACTGTTCTCCTCATACCAATAAAGCTTTCCAATAAAGTTTTGCATGAGCTGTCATCAGTCTAGAATTCAAGATGTTTCCCTATTTACCTCAATTTTTAAAAAGTTTTATCTGAAAATGAGTCAAAGATTCATGCAACTTAACCAAAATCATGCATTTTCAACAGCAAGATTTTTTTAAACAAAATTAACTTCTGTAAGTGTGTCATGCCCTGAAAAAGCATGCAGTAATGAGAATGAGAAAGAATGGCATAAATGGAATGGAGTGTACATGCATGGACATCCATGAATTTGCATGCAGACTATATGAGAAAGACCATATGCCTGCACATCTAGCTGAACAGAAAAAAATGGCTTTCAGCACTCAACAGGAATGCCCATGTAGATGTACATGCACAAAAACGACGATTATCCACACATGAACAGTCATTATGAACTACATTAGTGTTTGTCAACAAGTGCCTATTTGTGTCACCAGTAATACCCATACAATACAATGGCTAATGTAGAAGTAGCCAAACTTGTTAGGTACAGTACTTCTACTGGCGCACACACTCCTGGGATGCACAACTTACAGCAGCTGAGACCAGGCAGTGCCTTCGTCATTATGATCCATGCTATAAGCATAATTATATTTTGTCAACACAATACTATCAAGGCTTTATAATGCCATACATGAAGTCCATATCTATAAAGATCACAGTACAACAGCATCAGAAGGACTTTACACAACAGGCAGGCTGTTCTCAGTGTGTCGTTCAAACTAATATACAAATCTGATTTACAAAAATAAAAAGCATCCTCTCAACAAATCTTTGCTCCACTATATATCCTGAGTTAGCCTCTAAACATTCTAAAACAGTTGCCGAAGGCATCACTTGTGTGACTGACGGAGGCTTTAAAGAAATATTGTACCTGAGGTAGGTTCCAAACAGGAAGAAGATACCCATCATGATTCCATTTACAAGGAAAACACTCTCGACGTAAAAGTAAGCTGGCTCTCCAAGTCCTGTATTTTAAAAAAAGTATGTGTAAAAGAAATGAATAATACATTTTATTTCAACAGTTAAAATCATCACTGAAACACTTGTCAGAGTCAGAGTAAAGCTGATTTAACGTAACTTAACAGTATTTTAAGTCACAAGAAATTGTACCATATAAAACACCATTTCAATCAAGTATCAATTAAGTCCTCAAACTAATAATAACACATTTAGTTTATATAAGACATGAAATGCGGTTTGATTTTTTAAAAAAAAGCTATTTCCTTGCCTTCACAGCTCAAGACAGGTTGATAACCTTGACCTCGGTTGACAGTGTAGCAAGTCTTGGTTTGCCACTTCAAGGTGTTACTTAACCAGTCAAACACTCGGTAGGCTAATCCCAGGGTTACCTGTAATCAGCAGATGTTGCAGTAGCAACTTCTACTTCTTCCATATCATTTATGATATGTTATCACAATATCACTATATGCCAAAACCTTGTCTAATCATTTCTTTTCCACACAAATGTTAGTTTTTTATTTACTGCATATGCTACAGACGCCAGGTAAAAATTCCTAAGCTGAACTAAAATCTCCCAGAACACTGTAACCTAAAATTAATAATTTTTTTTATTCTTTGGCTTTTGAACACTAGATCTTTCCCAGTAAAATTACTTTTTTCCTTTGTAAGTAAAAGAATCCATGAGCAACACAAGTAATTATAACTCCTAGTACTTTGCACTAACAGCATAAGCATGTCCTCTAGTGGTCTTGACAGTAATATTGCATGTATATCCAGTGACTAAGGAATGGGCAGCGAGGTACATGGTACATGGTTCATATTCAAATAAGCCACACCCCACAGCAATCATATATCTGTTTGCAGGTATTTTGTTAATGGTTCAAAATGGTTGGAAGGCTCTGGAAGATTTCAGATGATCTTTTTAATCTAGCTTCTGCACAGTTGTTGAAGCTGTTCAGGCCACTACATTTCCAGTGACTAAGTAATCTGATTGCAAACTTGTGTATCAGAAACTATGGTTTGATCAGGGCTTCAAACAGCCAAGCTTAAAAAAAGAGGAAATACACTAAAGAAAATACCCAGTTTATTAACAGCCATATACATTTGCAGTGTTTACATGAAAGAGATACATACTTCAAAGCTTATAAAATTACACAATATTAGCAACTGAGTGTACCATGACAGTTTTAAGAAATGCATAGTGCACTACATATAGTACACACGTTGCTCCATAGTGAATTAAAGCCAGAACCACTTGTGCTGGCAGCAGAAAAGTTATCTTGTTTAAGGCCCTGTTTGATATAAATTTTAAATACCATCATTCGTATTGAGTATGTTTAAAAACAAATCTTACCTCTGGATACAGATTAAAACGTTTGAGTGTGTTGATGGTGGAAGGATATTCTGTTATGTTGTCATACATGATGGCATGGAGACCTTCCATAGCCGTATCTGCTGAAACTAATGTCTTAAAGTAGGAGTAGTACAGGCCCTGTTCCAAAACAAAGAAAGAAAGAAATAAAGAACACCTGTTCTATCAGTGACAACAGATTACTGCATTACAAGTAAGGACCTTTGCACTGCAGTGTCCCAGGGGCAGGGTGATGTGTTTTAAACAGTCAGCTGCTTGTAGTTTTCCTACCTTCTCATAAGAGTAAAGAGGAAGGACATACATATTTTTTTAATTGCATGTAATATAACATGCAATGTTCTAAAATTTCTCGTTGTTTCAGATATGCTACTCAGTAGCTCAAATTTTGTGCAGTTCTGGGTCTGGTACCGCAGAGCTACATGGAGCTGGTCACATAGTCAAATGCCTGCCACAGTGGGCAGGCAAGAGTTTCTGAGCTGTTGACAGAACGGCCTGCTGGTAATTGTCCTCACTGCATGCCCACTATTCTTGGTGGTCACCAAGGGAAAACGGTTGCAAGCTGGTTATTATTTTTATTCTTGATGAGACAAGTCATGTCTGCAAATGTTGAACTGCTCAGGTCAACTGTGGAAAACCCACAGACTGCAGAATTTCCTGTTCACCAATCTGAGCATTGCACTTTTTTTTCTTCGCATGGTTTGTGTCAAAGGTCACAACAGATCTTTGTCTTCTCTTCTGCATACAGACTCCTGAATTGCAGCAGGTGACTTTGGCTTATTGGCCGGGGTCGGGGGCCGCCTAGGCCCTGGCGGGGCCAAGAGGCTGGGTGGACGGGGGAGGTAGAGGGGGGCGGAAACCTTCTTCCGAAAACGAATATTTTAATATTTAACTGGCAAATTCTAGCTTCTCCTGCAAGGAAAATGTTTTCATTTGTAGTGATATTTGTTTCATCTGGTCATATTTTCACGCTGCAAGAACGTGAGGCAATGACGTCTAGCGACCTGGAGAGCCGCACATACAAAATGGCGTCCGTTTCGGGGATTCAAGCCAAATAAGCATACATTCCGTTCCGTTCACTGATAAGCACAAAGTTGATTTTGGCGTACCAGCCTCACAGCTTTGGCGTACGCCAGGGTTTGGTTTGGCGTAAATACGCCAAATGGTGTACAATTCAGGAGTCTGGCATATGACTGGAGGGAGAACCAATAAAAATACTCTACAGTCCATTCTGTTTGTGTAGCATGACCCCTCAGTTTTCCCATTTTGGAATGGGATAGTTCTGTGCTGTTCTAGTCTTTCTACTGTTACTATTACTATTAATCTATTTTTTATGTAACAATCTATCCTTGGGTGCAGGCAGCATCCAGCATCTGATGTACCTGACCTAGCTACTGCTTTCGGTTTTTCTCTCAAGAGGGAAAGGTGTGAACATTTGCCATTCAATGACAAACAGAAAAGGCTTTGACCAACATACAGCAAGCTGAATTATTTGTGCACCTTCTTTCCACAAAGTGGTTTTTAAAAGATCCTTTAATCTTAGTAGCCCTTGCTAGAAGCACTTGAGGCTGTTTCAGGCTGATCGGCTGAGTGAACCACTGGCTAGGACATGCTATCACTATGTAGGTTCATATTTTTACCTCAATCTTAAAACATCCAAAAAGAAATAAATGAAGATGAATAATTTTTTTCTTTTAGTTACCATTTCAGTGCGAAAGGCTAGTTCTCTTTCGAGTGTAGACAGATGAGAGAAGTGCCGATCATTTTCAAACATTCCAGCGATGTGATTTCTGCACAGAGTGACGCCTGTTTCAGTATATCATTAAATATCTGTTACTTAAATGTGAAAAACACTAAAACAGTAAAAGGTTTAATGCACTTTAATGTCTTCCAAAAATTGTCTCGTGTGCATGATGGACCAGCAATCAATTTCAATTTTAACTATTGCATTGACACTAAAATGTTAATAAAAGTGCAAAACTAGTACCAATGTATCTGTGGTAAAACATGGTACATATTCAAAGAACTCCAAAATTTAACATCTTCTGAAAACCTCTTGATTAAGAACAAGGGATGGGGACACAGAAAAAGATAATTACAGGACAGTCTGGGTTGCATTTTGTTGGCTGTGCTGCAACAGAAGCTCCTAAAACTTTTACTAGTTCTAAGAACTGAGCATTCTTTTGAAAAAAAAAGTTTCTAGCCTAGTGCAAAGTTGGTAGCTTCTGAGTTCTTAAGGTTAAAAAAGTTGAAAGGGTGTTGGGAGGCGAAAGGGGGAGAGAACTGGACTGGAGTACCCAGAGAAAATTCAGAATGGCCAGCCCTGCAAAAATGTGCCTGGTACAGAGAAAATATATGTCCCAGACATAAGATCCGAACTCAAGGCATTCTGTACCTACGACAAGGCTGCAGCGCCACTGTGATTTGGCCACCCCTCCCCCAGCTGGAAGAGAGGACTTAGTGCGGTTGGTGTAGGAAGGGGTACAGAGACTGAGAGAGGCAGATGGGAAGAGATGATGTGGGAATATGTAGGCGACGGGGTACAGACAAAAGCAAACGTCAACTGAGCTCTATGAATGCACCGGTCGACGAAAGTGGCTGAAATTATTGTCATTCGACAAAAGTGGGGAATACTTTCGTTTCGATTTATCTTGATCCAGACAGGAAGCAATGAAAAATTACCTGTGTAAAATCGAAACACCGACAGCTGAAACAAAACGCAAATGTTTCCTGAGTCAAAACAACGAAGACTAAAACATGAAATCACAGTTGTGCAAATGTAGTAAAACAGAAAAGTTAGTTTTGTGTACAACGTTTATTTTGCAACAGCGCATCTATAATTAAATTATTGAATAGTATTGACAAATAAGACCCGAAAGAATAAGATCATGAACAATGTGAATAATCTAGTAACCTTACCAATGCAGAAAATAAATAGTTTGCGTGAAAGTGTCCAGAACCTTCCTGGCCCTGAATCTTTTTCATGTTTTTGGTCGTGCTTCTTTGTATAGCGGGATTTGTTGTGTAATCGCTTAGTACTAGACTCTGTGTGATTCGAATGTCTGTTGGATGCCGCCATGATGTAAACGTCAGACGCCAATATTGTCAAGGAGAATAGTCTTCTCTTGAATAGTAACTCATTATCAAAAGTTTACTTTACAGTGTTTTGAGAGTTTTTAAATTAAATAGAACTTATAACTAATGTTAAACTGGATAACTGTCTCAATTGAGACCAATCAGAATTTAGCTTGCTTCGTTATGAAGCGCATATCTCCTATTATGGATATATCCGGAAATTGCTACTGGCAACATGAAAGTGTACAGTACTTCGGAGAGCTGGTTGCGGGAACATAAAAAGAATCTGACGACTGACAGAAAAGAAACCAGCTATTCTGGTTAAAAGATATCAAAGAATGACAGAAACGGTATCCACCAGAACTGTCTTGTCAGACTCCATGGATAAAACTCGCCCTCATTTCAGAACATTTCTTATGACAGATGCAAATGCAGGGGGTAATGCGGTGGCACAGATTGAAGAAAGGAGAAGGATCCGTCAGATGAAATTTCCAGATCTCAAAAGACGTCGTGATTTTGAATCATTCCAGAGAAGCCCAGACGATTCGAGCTTTAAGGTAAATTATTTTAACCTGTTTACAGCTTCCGCAAATCAGTAAAGCACAGATCTATAAAAGACTATTGCCTTAACGAGCACAGCAAAGCATTTAATGTTGTAAAATTACCGCAGGCTTTACGCCACCCCCGTCCCCTCACTAAAATTGTAGTTTGCGCAACACAGAGTGAGTTTTTTTTATGTGCGCGTGCATATATATATATATATTTGTGTGATTAGGCTTAGGCTTCTCGTCTCCTCGCATGTTTTTGCAACACAGTTTATATCGTGCTTGTATATATATGGGTGAGGGACAAAACTGCCTATATATAGTTACTTAAGTCAGTCTGCCAGTTTTTATATGGGGCCTGGATAGATCTGCTGGTAGAGCTGCAGACTAGCATGTGGATTTGCTGGTTCAAATCCAGGAGTGTTCAAGGATTATTTCCTAGAGTGAAATTTATGTTCAGACTCCATTTGGCCTTTCCCTCAAGCATTAAACTGCCTTTCTGCACTGGTCATCCTACTGTAGCCATTAGTCTGTTAGTTCTTTTAGTGCATAGGTTTGTAATAGGACTCCATTCTCCATAGTGCGCAATCACCATGAGGTACATATATGTCCCTCTAAAAAAAAATTACCCACCTACTTACATATTCCAATTTACACGACTGCTGTACTTGTCCTTATGGCAGACATGTTTTGCTTGTTTTCACTGTAGGTGTGGAATGATGAAGGGGACCATAGGGCTGATGCACCTCATCGCTGCTATGACAACATTATCGATCCAGTCTCTGGCTTCGTCAGTGCTGGTGCTGATGTTGATCGTCAGACTGGCCATGAACGCATCCGGTCCATGGTTCAGCTCAACAGAACACCTCATTCTGCTGCTCCTAAAGAAAAAAATTCAGTTCGACTAAACGAACCAGCAGCACCTCCTGAACTGCAACGAGAAAATACTTGGGCCCCAGGAGGTCCAACAAAGTGGAATAGTCGAAGAATATCTGATGCATGGATACGGTCCCAACTTGGAGGTTAACGATTTTCATCCCCTTCCATCTGTAGAGAGTAAATAAAAAAGACTGAAGAATTAAGTAAACAAAAAGGGGAACTTGATTTAGTTTAGATCATTAGATATTGTCTAATTTTAGTGATAAACTGCTAAGCAAAAGATTTTGTCTTGGAGCAAAAATAGAGATCACTGACCTGCTATCAAAAAATGGAGAGGTGGGAAAATTGTGCAGGTATCATTGATGTTCAAGATATCTCAATAAAAAAAAAATTTCAGTTTAGTCTACTGTTTGAGGCAAGGTATCATTCTTTCATTTACTGTTAGCTTTTTGTATTTGTATTAGTAAATGTATTTGCTTATTATTTATTTGTTTATTTATTTACATAAAGTTGATGGGCTTTTTCATGTGACAGGCTGGACAAGTGACTATGACCCCCGTAAACCAGTTCCAGAATTTGTGAGGGCTAAGGTAATGGAATAGAAACAGACATGTGATTACTGTCACTTTCTGGCTGTTATTAAGTTAGTATGTAAATTGATCAATTAACCCTTCTGCACTAGGGTTCTGGTTTTAATTATTGTATGAGCAACACTTGTTTCTATATGCAGGAGTGATTATTAAACAACATCACCTAACACATACAGGATTAAAGGCAGAGTAACCTTCAGAATGAGACATGATGTCTTGTGTAATGCAGAAGACAGGATGGAGAGAATCTCTTGTGTCTGTGTATCTGTAAATATAAGCTTTGATTATCTGCATGTGCAGTGCATCACTTGAGTTCAAATTAGTAAGGGAATCGTACCATTACTTTGCATATTTGCCTCCTCTGTTCTCATTTTAGAATCTGCATTCTCAAGTTTACCATTAAAAAAAAAATTTGTCACCATCGTTTGAACTTGAAACTAAGAAAGTATGTTTTAAACACACATGTACGTGTAACTGATATTTTCAATATTGGACAGTCGGCATACATCCCTAAACCTCCATCAGAAGAGAGCAAGTGTTCCCGTGACCACCTTGCTTTGAAGTACATGTACGGCTCATCAACACAAAGGTGGGCATGTGTTTGCTGTTTGCCTCTCCTACCTTAATGTAACTGCAATAATCGAATGACCAAGCAAAGTCAGTATGCTTTAAACTGTATGATGCAGCAGACATTCTGCAGCTGCAGTCTGATCCCAATTTTAGCTTTCTTGAAGATGATGACTGTAGAAAAAGGCTTCAAAACATTGCAAGCTTTGAAGCAAAGGGAATGCACTTATCTATTTCCATTACAATTTATCAGAGGTTATGAAGAAGTACCCTGGGACACCTTGCTTCCACCCAAGATTTGGCCCCCAGTCAGTACCTTAGAGGATAAACCTGATATGGTGTCACAGTGCTTTTCGCATGGGCATTATGAATCAGCTCCTGAAGAATGGCAGGTTAGTCGCTGTATGAAAAAGCAACTTGATCGTGTATTATTAGTCATTCTTCCTTCCTTTATGATACTTTTTATTTAGCTTAATAAGTAAAGATTATGATTTTGCAACCAAATTGAACAAGTATGCTTTTTGTTCCAGTCATTGGGCACCTCAGTTGATTGGGCTCAGAGTAGAAGAGGGTACTATAAGTCTTCTCCTGTTACATTGTGAGTCTTGTCTTTAGACTGGTTAAATTATTTTTGAATCCTTTTATATTTCTTGCTGATATTTTGGACTTGACACAGAGATTGTTCCAGTACTGTCACTTAGTCACAGTCTGCAAAGCTACTTAAAATACCAAAAGGGTGTATGCTAGCTAAATGTCAAAGAGAGTATCTTTAAAATGCTTGAAGGAACTAAATGCACGAAATAAATCCATCTGTGAAATAGAAGAAGTAAGCTAACAGCTTTGATCATTTGAAAAAAAAATGTTAGTCAACTCAAAGCATGTCAGAAGCAATTCATGAAAAATACCAATTTTAACAGCCATTTCATTGATCTCTTTGTTATTGGTGCACATAGTGTTTCAGGTAACGGTGCACTGTTGAACATATCTTAAGCAGTTTTATTTAACATCTGTCGACAGTTGTAGCCCCTACCCCAGAGCAAAGCAAATTCCATTATATGGGTAGGTATATGAAGCTTGCTTGTCTCTTTTCACATTTTTTATTTAGATGCATCAGAACTTCCCAGCCTTTTTTAAGCCGGTTTTTATCCACATAATGAAAAACAGAAGCTTGTTCAATTTCACCATAGCATTTTCACAAACATTTACTTGTTGATGCAGCATTTGATTGTTGATTGTATCTTCTTGCAAAGAATGTTTCTTTTCCTGTTTAGTGATTCATCACTCTCTTGTCGTGATAGTGGGACAAAGTCAAAATGAAACTGGAAAAGTAAATGTATTTTGGTTTTTACTCATGTCTTACGTGTAAATCCAACATATATATAGTCATACGCATATATCAGGAATGTGTGTGTATGTTTTCACCATTTTTTAAAATGGAGGAGAATCAAAAAATTTCTGCAATGATTGTTATATATCATGTTGTGATGCCTCCATGTACTGCATTATAATGTAACAAAGCATTTTTTCTTTGTAAATCTCAGAGGCTGCATAGGTGCAGAGAACCTGGATGAAATTGACAATGTTCAAGAACCCTTTCTTCCTTTTACAGTTAATCGAGTTGTCATTCCAAATCCCTCAGAAACATCTCAGTAAGTTGCTTTAACTGTTTTTTCCTGTTGACTTCAGCCAGTTTTCTTATGATAACACCATTTTGTAGGGAAAAGTGGTGTGTTTTTGTATGTGGTTCACTTTTGCATTTAATCTCATGATGTCAGACCTGTAGTGGAAGCATTTTAGGCTTCAAGGACTTGGTTTTATGTTAGCAGTATGATGGGTTGTGAGCGCTGGAATAATTTTTGTCTGTTCTTTCTTCATTTAGTTTGTAGTCAGTGAAGCACATGCAAGCTAAGAAAATTTGTCCTTAAAACATCTCCACCATTTCCATTACCATCACCTTGTGCAATGCTTGCCAGATAGCCTAGAGACTATGAAGTGACAAGTTGTATACATACACGTTAGTGAAGCATTGAACAAAGATATCTGATTGAAGATGCCAAAGGGATTAACAACAAAATTTGGCTGTACCCTTATGACTCTGTTCTATTTTTACAGTGGGCAAGATGTCTGATTAATACTTTACTCATCCAGTGAGGATAACATTGATTTAAAAAAAATTGCCATATTCTTTCAGCCGGCCAAACATCCCAGGCTACACGGGATGTACTCTCTGGCAAGGCTGTTATGACCCAGCACATTCTCGGGTGTCTGAGTTCACCATCCAACCAACTACTTTGGCAGTTCATAGGTAATAATGTTTCATGATGATTTGCCCTAGAAAGCTGTTTTTCTTTTTCTTCCTTCATTTGTCTTTCGACATAGAACCACACCTCTCTTATATTTTCTTCTACATATATTTTATGGGCTCACCAGAGAAAAGAAATCATTAAGATTACTAATGTTCCAGGTCTTTAAAAAAAATTCAAATCATGTTGCAGACCTATGCCATTACCAGGTTCTTCGAAGCTAGTCAAACGAGAAGCGGAGCTGTCCCGCATGGTTACACTGGTTCCACCCTGTAACCCATTCAATAACATTAACAAGGAAGAGGTGGTTTTCAGTTAATATCTGGAAATCATTTCAAACCTAAGTGGAGTGGTGTAACTGTCAGCTCCATGTGTGTGTGTGTGTGCATGTGTGCCTATGCCTGGCCAGGTTCTTTGCTCCCTTGAAAACCACTCACAAAATGGATACTGGGCTTACTGTTCTAGTGTGAGAGCTAGTTTCTAGCTGAGATACATGTATAAATCAACAGAAGTGTTTGATCATGTGGCCGTACATGGTTGAATCCACAGAGCAATGCATCAACCTCGTAATGTGATATTGTGTGTTTGATGTGTGGTTTTGTTTAGAGAGATATATCTGGGACTTTATTGATGAGATGAACCACCATTGTAAATTTTTTTGTTTTGTGGTTTGTTGTGTCTTAGTTTAATTTCTCTAACCTCTCAGTTGGGACCAAAGTCAGAGTGTCCAGCATCCCAGAAATATTTGCAATTTGCCTTATGTCATTGTGCACTCTTGGCTTACTTGACTGCGATACAATGCTATTCATTCTTTCCTGAAGTTGTGGCCATTTTGCAGATCTTTTCATGGTAGCAACACCATTATCTTTTAAACAGCATCTTTTACACAATTTCAAAGATTTTTCTCATTTGTTTAGATATATAGTATTCTGTACTTGATAATGATTTGATGCTAATGACATTTTTGATTTTTAAGACGGGGGTTTCGTTTTTCTACCATCCTGCTTCCAAGATTCGTTAAGCTGCTAATTTTACAAAAAGAGCAAGACATATTGCTTAATTAGTGCCTTTTGAAAACACTGTTTCTGTGATAAAACAAGAACAATGTCTAAGGGTGGCCTTACCATGTGATACTTCGATATTGATAAGATTTTAAATTTTCTCAATCCTGTTAATAAGCATTTTTGATGTGTATGTTCAGGCACGTACATTGCCTATATGCAACAAATGCTCTTTTGATGCCAAGAAAATCTTGTGGCACCTGCTGTGCTCCCTCACATTTGCTTGTTAAATTATCTCCTCTTGTGCAGGAGAGTACACCAGACAAAGCTACTTGCTTTTCCCCTCATATGGAAAGAATATTTGTGTAAGCAACACGGCTCTGAATGGAGTGACTGTGCTGCATCGAAAGTGGTCGTAAACCAGCCTAAACTCATCTTCAAGCTAAGCAAAAATTCTCAAAACACTACGATGTGGCAATGTTTGAATCAGAACAGTAGAAACAATGATCACTTGTGATGGGTGCTGGGGGTAATTAGAAAACAAGTGACATATGCTGGCCATTGCAACAGTATTTTCAAAACTTGTTGCAACATCTGGTTTTGGCAGAATAAAAAAAGATTGCAGTCCAGCCCCACATAAAATCCTTTCCCTTAAGCTTTAGATAAAATTTTCAATTTACAGACGCGCAGACTTTACATCCTAAGAGAAACTAAAAAGTGCATTTGGGCAAGCATGCATACCTGTGCTCACAAGACAAAGAAACTGCCCTTTGTGCAAGGAAATCTTTATTAATATCATCATAGGGAAACAATTATCTTATATACATCAGTTTCACACATATTGATGCTCAATATTTTGGTGGGGATGGGGCAAACAACATGGAAGTGGAAAAAAAATTCACAGTCCAATAGTTCCGATGCAAAACCAAACAAAACTGCTACAAAAACTCTTTCCGAAAACAAAATGAACATTTCGGCATTTCTGATTTTGTTGGCACTGATTCTTTTGTCAAAAGCAGCCTTAACACTCTTGACTGTGCAGGACATAAGTTTCCAACAGTTCCCTCCCTTAAGTATTCCTGGTATACAGTTTCCTCCCTTCAAATATTCTTGGCATACAGTTTCCTCCCTTCAAGTATTCCTGGTATACAGTTCCCTCCCTTCAAGTATTCCTGGTATACAGTTCCCTCCCTTCAAGTACTCCTGGTATACAGTTTCCTCCCTTCAAGTATTCCTGGTATACAGTTTCCTCCCTTCAAGTATTCCTGGTATTTTGTAACCAGGTTTTGAGTTATGGCTCCTCACGCTCACCCCTTTTTCTCACATCCACCCCTTTCCTCAGTCCCACTCCCTATTTTTGTTTGAAGAACATTTTAAGACAATCTGGCAGTGGTGCATGGTGCATGATTTGGCTCAGTCTAGAGAGAGGTATCTGTCACCCCCTGGCTGAGTGCACGAGTTGATTACACCCTTTGATGCAAAAATCTCCTGAAGAACCCTGAAAGATACATTCCTGAATTTGTCTGGACTACAGTAGGGACAATGAAACCAGTGATCTGTACCCCAGATGCACAGCATATGCCAAAGCATCTCAGTTCTCAAGCCCGCGCTAACAGTGGGAAGTACATCCTGTTCATGCATATACGGCCTCCGGACCAACACTTCACAAGATCTACAGCTGCAGCACTCTTCTATGCAAAGGACATTGATCTGCAATGGAGAAATTTGGTAAAATCATAAGATTTGAAGCCTAAACAGAGTGTAGAATTTACTCCAATTAACAGAATGCCAGGCTGGTATTGTTAACTGTTCAGAAAGTATCCTAAAATAGGGAATTTTTTAAAAAAATAAAAAATGCTCCTCCACAAACTTACACATCTTTCAGCCTACTCACATAGTACATTCTCCTCTAACCAACCTCATGTAAAAAGAATTCTTTTTAGATTATCAAGACAAGGTTAGCAGGTTTTTTATCAACAGGTAGTTCATGAGAGAAGTGGGTCAATTGGCCAAAGAAGCATCTTCCACCATGCCTGAGGTTCTTCTCACAAGGCCAGTTGGAATCGCGTGATCAACTGATGTTGCACACAAAAACAGTTTGAGCTCAGTAGCTTTAAGATATGTATTTATGAATATAACATCTTCAGTATATGGGAATGCCATATATTACCAACAAAAAGCCCCAGATCCACCTGGTTTGAAATCTAAAACAGTTAAAAGCCAAGTGAGTCTTACAGATTCCCACTTTTAACTTATCAGAGTGCCACACCCAGGAAGAAAAAAAAAGCCATGTGATATTTAAAAGGATTGCACCAAATATGCCATAGAAATCACATTTGGGTGCCTAGGATGCCAACTGCATGTAAGTTTAGTCCTTTCCTCCTCATGGAGTATAAGGCCTTAACAGTTGTCCTCCACTTCCTGTGGACTCTGGGAATCTTTTTTGCTCCTTCCCAAGACAGGTTGATGGCTGTTAGTCTCCATCTCCAGGTCTGCTTTGGGACTACCGTCTTCCTTTGCCTTGCGGGTTCCCGTCTACCGACTGCCGAGTGAGATTAGAAGGTGATTTCTGCAGTGTGTGTCCGACCCATCACCATTTTCTTCTCCTGATCTGGATTGATACTTGCCCCTGGTTTGTCCTTGTCCACAGGTCAGTGTTTGGCCTTGGTCCAACCACCTGATGTAGAGAATCTGTCGGAGGCATTTGTTGATACTCAAATGCATCATAATGATTTTAAGATGCCTCGCCATAATCCATTCGAGAAACAATTTGCAGAAAAATTACAACATGCATTTCCCTATTCTAATTTTTTATATGCCAAAGTAACATCAGCAAAACGTTTAGAAACTTTGCTATATCGCAAACCACTGTGGTAGTGTATTAACCACAGTGGCAGTCTTCAGAAATTTTAGCTAACAGAATGTGAATAATTGTTTCTCATCATCATCATTTCTCTCTCTCTCTCTCTCTCACACACACAGATGCATAAACACCCTGCTTTAAATAAATGTTCAAAATATTTCTCTGTCTCTGAGCACAGCAGAAAAATTGCCACTCAATTGAAACTGGAAGGAGCGGAGAGGGGGCTGGCACAGATGCATCGTCTAGGAGGTCCATCACTTCACATTCTAGTGTGGTCAACAAACAGCAATTTAAAAAGTCTCAAAAATGCCACTGTATGTACAGCATCATCTAGGAGAGTTTGGCTTTTTATAGGCAACCTGGTAAACTACAGGCCCTCTTTTTCATGCACAAGCTCATCCACACACATGTACACTCATTACTAAAACCAAAGCTGGTCCTACAATGTAAAGACACAATGGGTTTGTCATAAAAGCTTGAACAAAACTATCAAGTGGACAAATTGAGGCAGTACAAAAGATAAAGTTGTGCAGGTTTGGTTCTGTGCCTTGCAGCAACACATCTGTAAGCCAACAGAAAACAGCCAGCGTGTAAGCTACAAACGGAAACTGCACACACTGCATGCAACTGGGTCTATGAGCAGTAAATACTCGGGTCTGAGCATGCAGTTCCATTCAAGATGTCTCTGGCGACTACATGCTACACAAAGTCAAAATTAAGCTAAGTGAGATAGCAGTTTCTAACACCTGTCTTGCCAGCACATATCTGATACTTATGTTCTCAGTGTGCCTTCAGCATCTGTCCGGCACATATTTCTGTCATCTGCATTTCAATCTTGTAACACTGACGTACAATGAAAGAGTTTAACTGATCAGGAAAATTGAACAAGTTCCTAATTAAATCAAAACAAATGTCAAAGGTTGCATTATGTTAACTGCCAGAGAAAACCTTTAAGGATTTCCCTCCACCCCATTCCCCATGCCAGTTACTTTTCTCTGGTCAATTATGAGACAATTTTGTTACAGCATTGCCACTGCTGTCTGTCTACTAGTGGTCCAAATGTTTAGTCTGAACCTATGAAAAACATGCTGTTATCTGAATAGTGAATAGTGGTAGTTACCCATGAGCCAGTCATATAGTCAAACAATACCAGTGTTTCCATTGCACTGACCTTAGCAAAGGAATTAATGGAATCCCACTTCACAGCCCTGAGAGTTTATTTTTTCCTTGCACTAACTGCACAGAAAAATTCTATTTATCAGAACAGAGAGGTACATGACCCTCTTATCTTATTCAGTACTTGTATCTGATGGACAGATTAATTTAACCTTCCAATATTTTGTTTGAAATTGCCTGGCCACATTCAGGGTTACTACATGAATCCAAAGCCACAGCCGTGGGTGGCTTGCAACATAAGGTTAGTTGTCTTCATCTGTTACAATCCATGCCAGTAAGATAAAGTTGTACATCAAGAATGGGTGGATCCTGTTAATAGGTTAAGGGGCCACATGCACTCATACTGATATCAGATGGTGAAACTGTTCCTGTACTTGATTAACAATGCACTTTGTCTCTTGTTCCAGCATTAACTCTCTCACTATCTCTCTCTCACACACACACACACACGCTTGAGGAAAATTAAATCCAGCCTAAGCACCATCCATACCTGCTGGGGCAACATGACACATTCAATAGCATCTAAGTACAAGTACTTTTAAATTTTACAGTTCACAATAACTGTCGGGATCTTTCTTATGCATCAAAACTACAAACTGACTTCGAGTTCAACATTCTTACAATTCAGAAGAAAAACTACCACAAAAGGATCCATTTGTACTTGTAGTTCTATGCCATTCATCAATATCTCTAAGAAATATTGAGAGTTTCTACATATTTCATACAAATACTTAAAAGTAGTTCAGAACCCCAACAAATAAAATCAAAAGCTTGTGCAGCAGGCACCACTCAAGCAGGCCACTGTTACCTCTGTATACAAGCCATTAGAGGAATGATAAATTGTGTAAGCAGCACCAACACAAGCTGTAAGGTCAATCTTTTTAGCATTTTTAATGCAAAACTTTGTGGGTCTAAAAACAAAATGAGATCATGCGGTTCAAATGCTATTTATCATATTTCTAATTAGAATCATCATGAACCAGCTTCTACTCAGCTAATGAGAAGAAATGTGTAGTGCTATTCTCTGCCAGCAGAGTATGATTTAAAAAACAATTTTACTTTTCCTGCATCTCTGTTTAGAGAATAATGAATGGGCAGACCTCACTGAAGTGGCATGAAAAATGCAGTGCTGGACGCACATACCATGAAACTGAGTCCATATGAATACTAAGCATTTAACTTGATGCAGTTTCCATGTTGTCATCACACCAGGAACTGGACACTTGTTTTATTTATACTTGTACAAGCCAAAGTGACACCCACAAGTAAACCATGTTCTAATCTGCCATTGTGTACTTTTTTGTGTGCCTTTGCAAGAAATGAAGATTGCAAACAGGAATATTTTGGCGCTAATGGGATAAAGGGCTTAGGTCCCTTTTCCAGTCTTGTCTTTACACAAGCATGTTGTCTAGGCAGTTAGCTCAGTGCACTGCTGGTTATTATATGGAATGGTAGCAGAGTTTCTTCTCCGTTCACCCAAAAGGGGTTCAAGGAAGATTTGTTGTTGGAATCAACACCGAGTCATCTAGTACAAACGAGGATCAAAACTGCAAAGTTCCAGAGGTTCGCAGGGTTTGGAATACATAAAAGCCATGGTGTGTTACTCAAAATGCTGAGATCTTACGAGAACAAGAAACAGAACAAACGTTTGAAAAAAATATCTAGCAAAGCTGATTTTGTTGGTCATCATGCAAGCCCATCTTTTTAAACCTTCGAAGCTAGATGCCGTTTCCTAAAGCTTTTTACCAACAAAGATACAAGTTTCTTTGTAGACAGTAGTGCATGGTCAGCAAATTAAAGTTGGATATCTAACCACTTATTTGTTTGAAAAAATTAACCTGTACATTTTTGACTACACATACTGGTTTTTCAATTCCAAAAAGCAAAAGCACAGAAATGCACACAAGCACTGTGCTGAAATGAGGAAATTAACTGTTTTGAAAACTCACACCTCTTTCTTCACAATCACCAGTCATGCACACATTTAGTTGATAAATATTTACAAACACTCTAAACTTGATACCATCAGGATCAAAAAACAGATCACACATTTTAAATTTAACATAAAATGTTCACACCAGTTATGAGCATACACACCTTCAGTATTTGTCATTATCTTCAAGTTTTCTCCAGCATGCTGATTTGGTAAATAATAAACATGCTTGTGGGTGCACATTGCAATGCACGCAAACACACACAGAATATCAGAGCTGTGTCGATAATAATACATATTATTTTTGTGGTTGGATCCATCTTTGTCCAGTTTGCAGGCGTCTGCATAAAAATATGTGGGTGGGTTACAGAAGGCGTGGATGTGCACACTGATTAGGAGACATGTCACGGTAGTCACAGCCTTCAAACTCTGCCCTAGAGAATCGGGACTTTTGAAATAAAAGCCAGTGTGACAACCAGTTGTTTGTGTCTGTTTTGCCACGGATTCTTGGTTAGTGGAATGCCTGTATATAATAAATGAAGGACTTATGTCCACATTGTACATTGTAGCGGAAGGGTGGTACCCATCATAGCATGCCAATCTTTCAAAAAGACCGGAACAGTTAGCTCAGCAATAGGTGGTACTATTTTACAACTCTGGATTATGTACTAACATTAGCATTACCTCAGTGTTATGAGTCAGCATTTTGTGCGATAGCATTTGCCAAAATTAGGTTTTGCTGGTACAGCAAGTAATCTTTCTACCCAAAAGGTAATAATACTGTAATGTTGAGTCCTTGTGAAATTATTATTTTACCATCTGATTTCTCACAAAAATACACTCATCATTTAAGAAAATCTCTTTTTACTGCACAAACTTTAGATTCGAAATTCTTATTGAAAACATTTCTAAATGGATACTGTCTGATGAAAAACAAGTACAATTTCTGCTGATGGTAAATTAGCAGCTATTAATCTACCTTGCCAATTTTTCGTAACATTAGGTCATGCGGTCACTGCAACACTCCATTCAGTATTACCCACCACTGTCCTGCACAACCAAGGCTGTTTTGTCTCTGCTGTCAGCCAGCATAGTTTGGAGTGACACATACATCATCTATCAGCAACGGAATAGAAATATTATTCAAATAATGTGTGGTGCTGCTGTGCTCTAGCAAGAATATGTGGTCACACATTGGTGCAAGGGTGGCAAGAAATCTTGTAAAATAATGTACAATGCATGGTGTGGTTAACCTGCAAACAATGGCACAAATAAACAAAAATATACAGAACATAGTTTTCTTTTTCTACAGCTCATGTCTTTTCCTTGTTTAGACAGCAAATGTACATGCTCGCTGCTCACTTCTTCAAAATACGTGCAGTTAAAAAAAAAATTTTGAAGTGAGGCAACCACATAAAAAAATGGCAATTTTAAATGTTCTGTGGCTGTTGGCACACCCATATCGCCTATACCACCACTCCTCGGTCAAATTCTCCTAGGATCTTACAGGCGTATACATATATTTTCACATTTGTCCACGCTGACCAAATTACTATCACTGGCAGTTGTCATGCCCGAAGTTTGCATTGGTGATGCAGAAATACTTTCATCCATAGCAGTTGTCTCCCCTTGCTCCATGCCGCACTCTGAACCATTCAGCACCAAATGTTCAACGCCGTCTTTCACATTGTGCCCTAGAAACAGCATGTCCTCGTCAGCATCACTATCGCAGCATTTAGCTTTTTTCACAGGTATCTCCACAGACTGCCTCTTCCTGGCCGCCTCCAGGTCGGCACTCAGGGGTTCCCTGATGTCCCCATTGTCTTTATAGTGAGATGCAAACCTGCTTGTGTCAATACCCATGTCCTCACTTGTTCTACTGAGGGGATCCTTGCCCGGCCTTTCAGACGAGGGCATAACATGTCCAGCATTTGAATTTTCGTTCTTTTGGTCTGCAGCGATCCCATCTTGGGCAGCTGTTGGATCAGGTTGGCTGTTCCGACAGCCTGCAGGTGACGATGATGCCTGGGGCTTTGTCCCAAGGGTGCTTAGAGTTGAAGAGGCCAAATTCTTGCTGAAGCTGCTGCGCCGGTCTGGGTTCCAGTTGGATGGTGGTGCCATGCTCTTGGCCAGGTCAGCTGTGTGGTCCTGAGGAGGCAGCGTAATGTGCATCTGAGCACTGACTGCCTTCAACCATGGGTGCTCCAGACACTGTCGTGCAGTCATTCTCCCCCTGAAGTACAACAGATCAGTCATCTTTTTACCGACACACTGTGACTGTTACAGTGAAAGACGGTTATCACTGATGAAGATAACATTTTCTATAAATTTCTAAGGAAAAAACTCTTCAATCATAGGCACATCCTCTAGATCCATACCAAAAATTTATGTTTACACACAGAATATGTGAGATTTTAATCTTTGCAGAGAATTATGTCCTGATTCATTCAGAAGGATGAATCAGTTCTTCAGACACACTCTGAAAATGTTTTGTTTAAATACTAACGCAAAGCAAGGGCATAAATAACAGAAACAAACATGTAGTGCAAACCTTGGATCTTTGATAAGAAGCTTCCGCATGAAGTCCTTGGCCTCTTCACTGATGTCTGAGAAAAGGTCACTGGGGAAGTCGAGCTTGACCTGGGAAATGTTGCAGAAAGTCTCCTGCTGGGTCTCACCAGCAAAGGGAGAGCAGGCTGTCAGCATCACGTAGGCAAGGACTCCAAGACTCCTGGTAGATTAAGCAAGCCCATAGCTAAGCTTTGGTATGTGAGCTTGCACACCCTGTCATCTTTCTTCATTTTTCAAGACCTCTCTTGCTTTTAAAGACTAATGTAGTGATCCGACTCAAGAATGGTGTTGTGTTGTGTGTGTTGTGTGTCTTGGCCCTCTCTCCATGCCATCCCACAAATTTCTGAAACAACTGGGTGGAAGGGGATAGGGAGCTGGGGGAGGGAGAATAAGTATGTTTGATTTTCAAAATGTTATCTGATGAATTTGAGTTATATCACTTTTAAATCAACACCAACCATAAAAAGAACCCCATAAACAAACAAGGGTTTGCTGCTCACCACATGTCTGCTTGAATACTGAGAGGCTCATAATCCAGTACTTCAGGAGCTGCAACACAGTCATTTTTCCTAAGCAGCACTTTCAGCAAATTTCTCTCTCTCTCTGATTCACATACACATTCCCCAGCCCCCTCCCCCCCCCCCAACAGACTTCCTTACCTCTACAGAAAAAAAGCAAATCAGTAACATATCTACTCACCAACATAGTCGGGAGTACCAATAATATCTCGTATGTCTTCCCCTGTGTTTGTCAAGCACGCAAAGCCCAGATCACAGATCTTGATGTCACCTTTGGGGAATGGCTCTGTCAGCAAGATGTTCTGAGGCTGAAACAGGCACAAAACTAGTTCAGAACTAGCCCTTCAATAATGCATGATTAGTATTGCATTTTACAACCTAGCAACATAATGTTGCCTGCTTAAGACACATCTAGCCTGAGGATTATTTATTACACAATACCCTTTATACTGAAGTGTGCATCAGGCCTTTTCTCCACAGATTGAAGCTAAGGGCGATAGCAATAACCCTTAAAGCCAAGTTACCTGCTACCAGCATCATGTCTACCAGACAACGAACTTTGGGTATATCATCAGGAGACACTGAACTTAGCATGCAATTAACCTTTATCTCGGTTCAAATACATCATTTTGCTGCAATGAATTTTTAGTTAATAAAGCTTCAAATTATAACTGTCATCACAGCTCTTACACTGCACACAGAATATCTACCCTTCAAAAGCTGAAATGGCAAAGCCTTAAGTGTCAGTTTTGTTAATTATTTAATCTGGGAAGGTATCTGATAGCCTTGGAAAATTTCCGCCATGAAAACAAAACTGCAAAGGGAGGGAATGAGGGGGACCTTCTAAAAAATTGAAGAATGTCAGTGGGATTTCTGTTACAGTGACGTCCCCTCTCTGTGCAGACAACAGTCAAAACAGAGGAACTATCTGTGAATAGTGTAATAGTGTTTCATGGACATATTACTTGTGCACAAGGTAGAATGTATGACAATGGTGTGAACCAATGAGAAGGAAATATGAAGAATATAAAGCAATGCTGTTATCATAAGAAGAACATATTCCAAGAATTTGGACAATACAAAATCAATATATTTTAAGAGAAGAGCAGAAGGCTTCTGCTTGCAAGCAGAAGCTGGCTCTTTCCTTCACTTTAATCTATAGTTTTCTTCAATTCAGCTCAATCTATAGTCTTTCTCCCAAACCCCCCTGACCACCTCAGTGGTCTAGTAGTTAAGGCAGGAGGTCCGTGGTTCGCAACCCAGCCAAGTCATACGTAAGACTTAAAAATTGGCAATCTAGTAGCTGCCCTGCCAGACCCCTGGCACTATGGGGAACAGTACTAGAACAGGTTAGCCTGGCGGTAGCATAGTGATTGGGTGTGACTAAAGCCTGTGTTGCAACAGCAGTCCCATATGTGGCAGCACGTAAACTTTATCTAAGCAACACCTTCCTGATATGCAGCTAGTTTGCAGTGGGACGTTAAGCAACAAATACTCATGCCCCCAACCTATGCCTCCACAAAAAAACCTCAGAGAAATGACTTCACACCATTGAAGTGTCATACTTCCTGCATTATGGACTAGCTATCTGCCCATGAAATGATAATATATTAACTCCTTAGGTGGTTTTCTCTATTGCTGAATGCCATCTGCACAGTAAGGATCGTCACAGTAAAAAGAAATTTCTCCCTGTTTTCCCCTTGTGCCCCGAGGTCTCTCTCCTCTCCTCCCTTTTCAGTCTGGATTGCTTTAAGCCAGGTCTTTGTATGCTGTAGCTGCAGGCAGAGGTGTAAAATGACACATCACCCTCTAACCTCCTCCTGCATTTGTTGGGTTAGATGAAACGCAGACTTCACATAGGCATGTCATGGGTCTGTTCAGCAGACCATCTCATTTTTCTTGACTATGCGACTGTTTGTGCTTGGTATTTGGCATGACAGGAAGATCGCACTATAAAATCTGCTGTAGCACATGATTTTTTAATAAGATGTAGATTCTAGTGATTAATGATTTGTCAACGTAAATAAAAGTTTTATGATGAAGATGACAGTTTGACTTGAATAATTCACCAAAGTATTTCAAGAAAATATGCTCTCTACTTTTGTGTAAACTGTGGGTTGTGAACTAGTCACCTTTAGGTCCAGGTGGACAATGTTGTTCTCATGAAGAAAGATCAGTCCTTCTAAGATCTGAACCATAAGATGCACGACATCCTTCTCTTTAAATGATTCCTCAATCACACATTCATGAAACAACTCCCCACCAGCACAGCTGGAACAGACAAGAACATGATGATAGCTAATGAAACTAGGAAGATTGACAATTAAAATGCAAGAAAACCCTTTGTTAATACATCTAACTCCTTTGTACAAACAAAACTGGGTTTAACAAAAAAGAAAGAAAGGGATGGGGGGCTTTTAAAAATATCCACACAAAAACAATCAGATGCATGTAATGTATGTAACCTCATCATATTGCCACAACTAGAGTAGGAAAACACAACCATCCCACAAAGACAAAAGAAATTCCGCTAAATAATAAGCAAACTAGAATAAGCAAACAAAATGAGCGCCCAACTAACTTTTCCCCCCTTTCCCCCCATATTTATCCTTTTATCCTTGGACTGCATCAAAAGGGAAGCACTATTACATATGAAAGTAATGTTAATGTCTGTCTTATTTATTCCACAGTCATTTATTTAACAAACAAATTATGTTACTACATCAGGTTAATTTACTTACAGTGATTATGACAGTAGCTAATATTCAGATAAGCAACAAGACAGATTTCCTGGAGACCATGCAGCTAACTATAACATCTACTGACATCCTTATCAGTGCTCGCAAATCAGTTAAAGCAGCTTTCAACAAACTGTGGCCAGAGCAATCTCCTTACTCACTGAAGAGTCATGCAGACACCATTTAAACATAAACAGCATTTCAGGTCCACATTTCTTTGAAGACATGCATAAATATGCAAAAGGAAATAAAAAGGAAAACAGAAACAAGTCAACAAACCAAAAAATCAGGCACTTGGTGGGATTTTTTATTAACAAAACACATAGAAGAAGAGAAGGAAGAATAGTGAAGGAAGGAAAGACAGATTTTTCTCCGCAGGTCTTGCCAACCATGTTTTCCTGACAGAACTGTTCTGGGCATTTTCAACAGCAAAATAAAAGAGCCAGAGAAAAAAGACAAATGCTTAGTCACCCAAAGCATCTCATTTTGTTTTGCTCAGTAGTCTGTAATTAGTTTAAACCCTGTAATTACAAAATATACTCAGCGGATGACCCTCTAAAACTGTTAGTAACTTCTCAGCAAAACCACACACAGTTTAATTTCTGACCAGGTATGGGCCATTGGATACTGCATCAATTTTAGAATCTGCTTGTTTGATGGTCTATAAAAACTGTGCCAGGTACCACCTGACCTAGCCTCTTCTTTTGTTACATTTTGCTGCTGAATTTCATCATAAATTACTGATATATCTTAAATTTTAATTAACTAACAAAAACATACTTGTTTGAATATCAGATTCCTACTTTATATGCAATCTCTCAATCTCCATAGGGATTTTAGAGTCTTAAGGTCTGGCCTTTATTATCAAAAGGGTCACTGCAAGGACATCACAAAGCTAACTTCTGTTGAACTGATAGTGGACAGAAGTAGGGCACTGACCTCATCTTCATGACAATGGTTTAATCACATCTCATGCACAAGCCAGGCTACCAATGCTGGGCTTCGTGGTAAGCCTTGTGAACTCTCACTGTGTCCCTAAGTTTTCAATCTAACCCTAACAACAATCACATGGAAAAATCATAGCTATAAAAATAGATTTTATTTCATTGCACACTTTGTGGCTGGTGCAAGATTTGAAGTTTGTGTAAAAAATACAAGAATGACATACTGTATGGAAGCCTAAAAGTTAAGACTTGGGTTGTGCACCTGTTCACAGTGTTAGCCATTTAGGAGTTCAAGTTGTCAAAGGTTTTAGTTTTAAATGCATTGAAAACCTCTACCGAACTTGTCAAAGGGCAAAGATGGTCAGCAAGGTAAGTGTATTGTTTTAGTTTATATATGTTCAATCACACAGTTGGTGTTGGTTAGAATAATTAGGGGAACAAATATAAATATATTTAACTTTATCTATGCTTGTATCTGAGGAAGCAGAAATGCATCTGTGCACTTGTATTCACCGATATAAAAAAATTTAGAAGCGTTGCAAATTAGAGGCAGAGGTACTGCACCCTAGTATAGGTTAAAAAAAAAGTTCATGAAAAAAGAATCTACACGTATATATGTGTGCATTTTAAGAGGATATCTGAAACACATTGTCCCTCGGCAAATATCACTCTGACATTCAGCACGAATGAATACAACGTGAAGTTGTATGAAAAGACTGACAGCAGAGAAGGTGAGGGGAGACACACAAAATGTATTTACCTAGATGTGTGATATATGGGTGCAAGAAGCACAAAAGGTTTGTGGGTAATGACGAACAGGGGTTGAAATCTTTTTGCCTTCTAGGCGGTACCCAGACTCGGGCCACAGACATGAGTCAGAGACAAACTACTGCAGGACCTGGCGTGCAGCTGATGTATGCATGCCACACAAAAAGGTGATGCATATGCCATCAGCTGCTCTCCTATCTCTTGCTCCTTCTCTCTCCACACACACAGACAGAGGGCAGTCTTTCTCTGCCAGACTCTAGATGCTACATTAGGTCTCAGCCTCACAACGCCATCTGGTGGACTCTCCTTTCCCTGCTGTGTCCTTGACTGGAGCACACTCTGGAGTTGTGTAAAGTGATCTGGTGTTGATTTGGAGGGTGCACACTGGTGTTAAGTAACACCGGGTGTGATCTGACAGGAACAATATGCTTTGCTTGCAAGCAGCACAAGGGTGAAAGAGCAAAATAAAATAATCTGTTGCACATTATGCTTTACCCACCCACCCAGAAACACAGCTGGGCAAAACTTTGTTTACCTATCTGCTTTATTAGTCAACTTCTTTTCAAAAAAGACTCATGAGATGGATACAGATGTCTGAAGGGACAGAGAAATCATACTAGCATGAGGGATAACTCTGGGTGCACTGGCCTTCACTACACACTCAACTGTGGTATGGCTGTTGTGTTACATGTCTTACAACACCTGCACAGGGGGAAACAGCATCTGAACAGAAGTGGCAGGTGAGCACAGGTGAAAGGAGACAGACATTTGTAGACATGGCATGAGTGAAACTCAGGTTCTGACAGGGAGGCTGAGTACAACAATACATCTACCTTACATGATCATGAGGCCTGATGCTGTGTGGTGTGGTACAGGCTTTGGCATGCGGTAACCACACTTAGAGCTAACATTATTACTGGTACATATTTTGTTCTTCTCATCCATATATCCTTTTTTTAAATCTTTGTGTGTGAGGGTGTGTGGGGTTGGGGGGTGGGAAATGAGGGAAGGCACTGCACCCTAGTTTAGAGACCTACAACGTAGAAGAGGGGCAGAAAAATATTTTTAAAAAAAGTTCATGAGAAAAGGATCTACATGTATACATGTGTGTACCTGTGAACAGTGTACAGGTGGTTAATGGGAAAGTGTAGAGAGAAAATTTTAAATTTCAAAAATTATTTTCTGCAGACAGCAGTTTAGAAAATACAAATGGGCAATGAGTGCTAACCCCTGCACCAATTTCACCAGTACAATAATGAAAATCTTGTTAATTTGGGTATATTCCATGGAACAGATAGCCGTGTGGGAAGTGAAATAGGAAATAAAAGCAAAGTACTAACACTAACTAGACATAAAGAGACTCGTTGGACAAACAGAACTTCTGAACAGCGAGAGAATGGAATATTTGACAACTCTAACAGCAGACTTACTGAGACAAGCTGCTTTAAGTGCAAGAAAAAAGGCACCTGAGCAGGACCCCCCCACACACACACACACACTCTAAGGCGTTACCAACATGACTTGTGACAGGTGACCTGCATATAATTTATAAAGAAGAGAATACTATTGTCTGTGCAGCACGTCACGATGGCAATTCTTGCCTGCCTCATTTTAGTGCAGAATTCCTACATGCTGGCAGTGCGACAATCCCACGCCATCTGTATACTTCTTTAAAGTCAGAAGAGGTCTAAGTAGTGGATGCCATTTTGTGCTGCTGTACTCACTAAAAAGACAAATGACATTTGTATGCATATCAGCGCATATATGCTCACACATACATACATGCATGCACAGTGTACTTAATAGCACAGGCAAATCAGCCCCCCACAGCCCCCCACCCTTTGGACGACCAGTCATGTAGCTTAAGACAACAAGCAGTACTTTTAAGTATTGAGTTTTAGGTACAGGTATTTATGTATGGCTGTCTGGCTGACTGATGGGCTTATTATGGCTCTAAGCAACCAATTCAGGTATGTCCTCACCTTGCACAGTGTGATATACATTATGTGTGCATATATATATATATAAAGATGTTAGAAATTAAATATAAGTGATACAAGGTGAATTCTGCAGGAATCCCGTGGAAGATTTTTGTGATAGTTTCACAGACTACGCTTGGTCGCCGCATTTCACGGTCACAGTAGAAGGCGACTGACTGTCATCTTGGGTCAGTCTGTGTGCAAGAGTGCAGGCAGGGAGGAGAAAGAGCAGTGGAGAGAGAAAGTGTGGCGGGAAGTTGGGAAGGGGGTGTTGCTGGTATCTCTTAACATTTCGACATGGAAAAGTGAACTGCTGGAATCTGGGGGGAAAACTCTCACAAAGGCAGCAAACCTTGGCTGCTGTGCTTCCTCTTTGAATGCAGCCTTGGACTGCGGCGGGTGCAGGGTTTGCTGCACGCCTGAAAGCCCGCACGTAGCGGGCTATGCGGCGAAGCAGTAAAGGTGCTGCCTGGGGTATTTGACGGCCGACAGCTAGTGCAGCGACTGACAATCTTTTCAATCCTGACAATCCTTTCCTTTTCCATTGTCCTGCTTCTGCAAGGAACGGCAAATGCTCTTCCACCCAGAAGTCCTCAGCTTTTGTTTTTAAACACCATCACGACCATAAGGCTGGGTCGCAACGACAACAGCTATTCACGCACCATGCCTCCCGAGCCGGACTTGGGGGGGGGGTATGTGTGCTGACGTCATAGTAAATGTTGGAGGATGCGGGAGGGGTGGCGGAAAAGGCAAAGAAGCCAGCGCATATGTAATAGGATTTGAATCGTCACACGAGCACGACTGAAGGTGTGTGGCTCGGCCGTCACGGGGCCTGCTCTCTTGCTTCACAGCCGATGAGCCAAGCCACCGCCCCCCCCCCCAACCCCACTTCCCAGCTTAGTGTATGGCACACTCATCACCCTAAAGTGCAGGGCTGAATGCGTCAAGATATGCCCTTGCACTTCCGCCAAAACTCACGTGTACACGTGCACATACACGCACACATGTATAGCAAATAACCACGAATAACTAAAATGTGTGTGTGGGTGAGAGATGGGGGGGGGGGGAGAGAAAATTAAGCCACCACTAGACGTGAAGAGGACGGCGGCTCTTACGGTCATTCACATTCACGCCTGTCACTGTGTCAAGTAGCCAGCATCCACGACCGCCAAGAGTGGACCGACCCAGCTAAGACGACTGTTTCTACGCGCGCCTCCTAGCCAACCAGCAGCTCCTAGAAGGATGGCGCGACCTTTCGTGCCTTGACATCGCCCACTCCTCGTGTCCGAGGACAACACCGTGCATGGTGGGGGGGGGGGGGGCTTTGTCGCTGTGGCTTGCCATTCATGCGCCAGACCCTACTGTACCGAGTGCGTGGGTGCGTTGATCCTCCTGAAGGAGGTTAGGGGATGAGAAGGCAGCGTGTCTGTGGGATCGTGGATATGGGTATTCGCATACCTGGAGGAGCAGGGGAGTAGAAAAGATAAATGAACTTCAGGCTTCTATTCCTGTAGTTTAAAATGGCCACGTCACGTCTGCTCCAACACGAGCACAAAATGACAAAAGCAAAAAGTCTCTAACACAAGCTGGAAGAACACAATAGGTTTTTAACCTCTGCCGCTCTAACACTGTGAATAGAAGTCATATCCCATGGATAAACGATACATCAAGTGCAAGGTGTTATTTCTAAAAATGACAGCTTACGACTGGGGCCGGCAGTAACTATAGTTATAGAGGGCGCTTCACTTTCTTTTTAAACTACGGCGACTGTCAGCAAGGGGGAAAGCCCGAGAGAGACAGGATGGGGGGGGGGGGACAGATAAAAAGAGGGAAAATAGAGAGAGAAGGCGACGAGAGAGAGGAGGAAGAATACAAATTTGATTTAGTTTCCTATAATTTACAGAACTCTCAATGAAAACAACGAAAAGCCCTTTCATGTGGCTTCATACTGGCATGTTCGCAGTTCAGTGGTGCAAGTTATAACTAAAAGCATTTTTTTAAAAATCCAAGTACAGCTGAAGGATGAATTGGTCGCATCTCCCGTTAAAGAACAAGTCAACGTGAGATAAATGGCAGAAAGTTAAAAAGAAGGAATTCCTTATTCAGGGTTTTAGGGGGGAAAAAGGATTTATGTCGAAATACTGAAAAGTTTTACAAATCCGAGCAATACATGAAAATGCTGGTTGTTCGGACTGAAGCGTCCCGACAGAACCACAAGGGCATAGCACTGTCTAGACAGAAGCATTCCAACGTCATTGTCACAAAAGGTGCGGCAAACTCGAGCAAAGTGTCAGAAAGCCTACTGTCCTCAGCCGGTCTTTGTTCTGTTTTCAAGTGCAACACAGCAATCCCAACCACTCTTTTTAAAGCGAAACACCTTCCCCCCCCCCTCCACTGTATAGGAGTCGCCCTCTACTGCCTACTTGACTTATTACTTATTTATATTTTGTATGACATCGTTCCTGATCGAGGTAGTGTGGGGTCAGGTTTATATGGGTTCATATGTTAGTATCTTGCCCAAATGAAGACAAAATGCGCTCCCAAACAATGAATGACATACGGCATTCAGCTCATAACAACAAACTTTCATTGGAAATTCATAAACATCGTCTAAATATGCTTCCTCTTCCTCTTATTATGCATAAGGAACTTCAGTGGGCAGCTTTAGGACACGAACTCACACTCGGACTGACTGGGGAAAAAATATAGGGCTAAAAATATAGGTTCTTTAATATTTCACCCTTTGTGTGATGTACATTTTAGAGAACAAAGTCCCCAAAAACTATACTTGTAAGAATAACTTTCTGCTCTTTGTGTACCTTATAAACATTTAAACATACAATTTATACAATCACCAGGTCTGCAGTACCAAAACTCCTTCCAACAGACCATGTTCAGATCATATATCGCGTTAAAACACACCCGGAACCATGACCAAGAAAACCAATGTATTTGCTGTTATATCAACGGAAGGTTGGTTAGGGGTTATTACAAACCCCACTTAGATGAGACCAAATTTTGTTTTCACCGCGCCTCCGGGGTAACACTATTTGTACTCTCTATTAAGACCCCTCTCAGTTAAGACCTGATTCTGGAGCATTTTCAGAAGTCTTAATAGGGAGGTTTTACTGTATCTGAAGTTTAAAGCTAATTTGTTGTCGGACTGAGCAAGACTTGCAAAGGAAAGCATCAGGAATTACACAGTCCTGTCCCTCTACAACAACACAATGTAGGGTCACACTGTCAGTACTGCCACCATGAAATATGTGACATTACACCTGGGAAACTCTGGGACCAATAAAAGACCTGAATGAGGTTTGCAACCCCAGATTGACAGGAATTAAGCAGAGACACACGAAGGGGGTGACTGAAATATTCCCCTTGGTAGTTATATAACACTACCTGGGAGCTGAAAACGGACTGGAAATGTATAAGCAAGTCTTAAAAAATATCTCATGATAGCTGCAGTGATGAGTCACCGTGTAAAGCCGACGCACTTTATATCAAAACTACAAATCCTGCTCTGATCTGAGCAACAGCTAAACTTGAACAACACTGGCGCGTGCGGACATACACGCAGACCCACTCTACAGAAATTGCATGAGCTGTAAAGGCTTGAAAACAATGCAGAAAAAAATCATCCATCTTGCCATTGCATTAGACAAGGCGGTGCTAAAAGGCTCCTTTGAAGTGTTAAAAAAGTTGTGTACTAATTGGAATTTGGAATGCATGTAGTGACTGTAAATACATTGCAAAGCTAACTGCGCAACGATAATCACTGCTAGGACTTCACAAGGGCACGCACTTTGCAGAACCCGTGTAAATGTATCTGGGCATACACCTGAAAGACTGCCACGATCCGCGAAAAGCATATTAATTGCGCACATTGATATGCATGGGTCCTTCCAAAGAAGTGCCGATATCATGCTATTATGACAAACCATTACAAACCGAATGGTTTGCACGTAATGAATTATGTTCTGCTGCTGGCAGTTCATGCGAGGCCCGTCTTGACTTGCACTGGTCTCCGCATCAGGAGGGAACTTCAAGTTGCTTGCTAGAAGACCCCACGCGTGCGTTTTCGCCTACCTCCAGTTACCCTCAGCAGCGTTCGGAAAGAGGGGCAGGGCACAACTAACCGGCCTCTATCCCCCGCGCATTTTTGCTGGTTCCTGTTGACGCACCGCTAACCGAGGTGTCGATGTCATCTTGATAACCCTACCTCCACCCAGCCATGATCACAGCTTCTCTCGTGGCGCATAAAAATAGCGACTAAAACCGTCCCCGACACAAAACACGCGAGACCCTAAGTGGAAGGGCACTGGGTCTAGAATAGGTCTAGAACACGGGTATTTATCTTCTCTTTTTATAGCAACAAAATACGAGGCTTTAAAAAATCACATTCTGAACTCTTCGGTCGGCGAGAAAAACGACAGACTGCAAACGGAGTTCAAGTTTAGACAGTCGCGTAACAGAGTCGACCTTGCGCATATGCGGGCAATCAGGTCCGTGTCCAAACTAATTGCCTGGAATCACCTTGTCCATACGTTGTGAATAATTTGGAATCACGAGCTAAACTTAATAGCAACAGTAGCTACCACCACCACCTCCCCTCTCCTCGGTCAGATCAAAAGCAGCGACGACCACCATGAACATGGAAGCGTCGTGCTGTCAGGCCAGGGTGGCGAGCAAAGTGTGAAAACTACTCACTACTCGGTGACCAGGATCAACTCAGACTGCGTCTCGTAGACCTCGCACAGGCGCACGAGGCGGGGGTGTGCCATGGCGTACTCCAGCATGACCACCTCGCGAAGGATCTCCTCGCGGCAGCTCTTGCCTTTGCGCCGCTTGCGGATCACCTTGGCCGCCACTGTTTCGCCCGTCTCCCTGTTCAAGCATTTTCGCACCACGGCAAACTTGCCCCTGGAACACACACACAACATACTGAACGTACAACACCATGGGAAACTTGCCCCTGGAGCACACACAACATACTGAACGTACAACACCACGGCAAACTTGACCCTGGAACACACACAACATACTGAACGTACAACACCATGGCAAACTTGACCCTGGAACACACACAACATACTGAACGTACAACACCATGGCAAACTTGACCCTGGAGCACACACAACATACTGAACGTACAACACCACGGCAAACTTGACCCTGGAACATACTGTACATATACACAATGCCAGCTTGCCACTGGAACAGACACATATAATGCCAGCTTGGCCCTAGAACATACATGTAGAGATATAAATTCCAGCTTGCCTCTGGCCTAAATTGCATGGGCGGCCACATGTCCTGTTGACACCTAAAGCTGCATGTAAAATTCAATGTGAGTGGGAGTACAAATACAAACGCTCATACAGAAAACAGGAATACATAATACTAGCTTTCCCATATACATACACAACGTGAAATATGGAAATCACGAAACATCAAGAATACACAAACAACACCAACCTGCCTCAGGGAAGTACAGCTATATAAGAAGCGATACCACAAGCTTTGGTATTACCACGCACACTTAAACAGTTAGTCCAGATGGCATGCACGAAACCAGAGTACATTATACGTGCTTGCAAACGTGTGTTTACATGTTCGTGTCGACATGTGTCCATGTATATACATTTAATGTCTAAAGGTCGGGAGGGGGCTGCAGGAGTGCAAATATGTGTCAACATGTCACCTGTGTTTGCACACATACTTTTGCTCAGAACACTCTACATATACGTGTAAATCAGCAAATTGTTACTTGGAAGGAGAAAGAAGACATGCGTTCTTCATCCACTTAAGTAGGCCTATATGCGGGTGGTGGGCGGGAGAGGGCGCGAGGAGGAAAAAAAACGGAAGCGGAGGTTTAGACGTATGACGACTTCTGCAAGAACTGTTCGCTTGGTTCACTACTGCCTGCGAACAAAAATGAATTAGCAGAAGCTGTAACGCGTCTGTGAATGCTACGGTGCTTTTCAGTGCATCCCCCGCCAGTCTCTGGGCATGGTCTGATAGTTTTCCACGGAGTCCTCTCGCCAACGCAGCTTAAAAAAAAAACTCTATACAGGTAATCTATTCCTCAGGACCCTGGGTTACCAACAGAAGAACGAGATACCTGGCAGCCAGCCAACTATCTTCATGCCGTCCATTCCTGCACCTTCATATTACACAAAACTGTTTCAATATGAACGGGGAGTCTCTCGCCACGCCAGTAAGCGTCCTTACTTCAGGTAATGTTTGCATTACGACAGCCAGCTGTCGCACACATCCAGGTTTCAAACGACTTTGTGTCAAGCGAAAAAGCATGCTTAAGTCTAGGCAAAGAAACGAATATTAGTCTCTCCATTCACCACCGGAGGGGGATGGGGTGGTGGGAAAAATGAGGGAAGCGGAGAGGACAGAAATAAGCAACTGGCGAGAAATCAGAGGACCACATCGAAGAGGAAGTGAAAAAAATGCTGGCATCAATCAACTACAACTTCGATCAATTACTGCTGCCATTAATCACTGCATTTTGCCCGAGATTCGGCAACACGCCCAGAAAAAGTGAAATGAAACTTGGAACCTGTAACGGTTAAAATACAATACATAGACTGCAGTGAAGTTCCCCGTTAATTTGTGCACACACAGGTCGGGACGGTATATTTAGCGCGTCAGTAACGTGTGTAAAAGTCACGCCATTTTCGTATTCATACTTAGAGTATACCACCTAATGCCTGGGAGGGAAGAAAAAAGAAGGGGGCGGGGGGTGCATTTGCACAGATGCAAGTACAGGGCCAACAATCTCTTGGAGCATGCCGAGTTTTGTCTTGAAGATAAGCATCAGGTATGTCATCACCTGTCGTGATGCATTGGTCGGGATAAGCGATAATTCACTTCAGCACTTTCAAAATGTGATGTTTTTCATCCACCGGGTGCTCCTCTCCCTTTCCGAAAAAAACTGTTCCCTCCCTCTCATGCACGCACGTACACACGGGCACAAACACACACACAATCATGCGTCATATACAGCCCGAGCTCTCTTGAATTGGTGCAAAAAGGGAGTCAAGTCTCGACAGTACGAAGTGTCGCTGGCTGCTCCCTGACCAGATGGCGCTAAACGTAGTCAACATGTTTGTCTTTTGCCGACACGGCCTCTGCTCTGGCAGGCGCTAATACACGTACAAAAAACAACAACAACACAAAAATATGTACCGAAACAAGAGGTGAACGATAAGGCCACAGTAATTAACAGTTTGCTGCGCGTCACCTGCGTTTAAACTGATATTCATATCCAACTGTTGCCGCTTTCTATTTATGTCAGTATATGTCTGTCCACTCGCTTAAACAAGAGTAAAAGTCAACGGCCGCACTTACGATAGTTGTAAACGGCATGCCTGCCAAGTGGTTACAGGTATGAGTCAGCCTTCCCCCGCCCTCGCCAACAGCTGTTGAAATGGTCTAGTGACGTAACTACTGAAGCGCCGACCAGGCTCTTAGAGCAAATGGTCCGTATCTCCTTTTCTCTCTCCCCCCCTTTCCCTTCCACCTGTGCCCCCTTCCTCCCCCACACCTCCATGCCTGAAGTGTTTCCTTCAAATAAAAGACATATTTAATTTCAGTAGTCCTCGAAGTCGGCAAACATCACCGCTGCAGAAACTCAAATTTGCTGAAAGTCCTCAGAAACTAATTCGTGCTGACTGCAGTGCTAACTCCTCTGAAATCTGTTCACAGGGCTGGAGGCGTCCTTGTAGAATTCAGTCGCACTCACTCACTTGAAACGGAAGTCTGGCCGTCATTCAACTGGGCGCGCTTTTTTTATTCTATTTTTTAAATGACGACCCAAGATCAAACGAAATAAAGCTGACTTTCGCTCCAGTAGTATCTTATCAGTAATAAATTTTGTCAATGCTTTGCGCTCATAGAGGTTTTAATTTTGAAAATATAATAATCTGTATGGGCAAATATCACGTGATTTTTGTGAAAATGTTTCACCTGCGAATATATAGACGGCAGTTTCTAACGGTACAGTGGTGGATGCTTGTAATGGAAACTAAGTGGTACAATTTTTTTTTATATGGCGACAGCGTGAAGGCGACCCCAAGATCGACAGCTGACTTTCACGTCTACGGCTTCGATTGTCTCCTAGCTGTCGACACCACAGTACACTGTTATCTCGTAGTGGGCAAAATCGAGTGGCGTCCTGTTTACATGGCCGCTCCCGCCGCGCACTGCTTCCACCAATGTGGACTGCATCGGCTTCCTGTTCTTCCGACCTCTTGACAGCGTCCTTACGACCACAGCGAGAGCACTTCAGACGGCAGCTGGAAGGAGTGCCTAGACTGTGTCGCAGAGGAACTGCATGCCACGAGTCACAGAGTGCCGTTGTTTCCTTCTTGAACATCGCAGGCGAGTTTCGTAGACGTCAGGTGCGCAGATTACAATAGGCAGTGATGTCAGAGGTCGCGAACCTAGCTGGGTATAGTGATGTCAGAGGTTGAAATCTTTGCTCGTGTTCCTAATGTCTACAAAACTCGCTTCAGGGGTTGTTCTCCCTACCGCAGTATCGTCATCTGATGAAGTCACACTCCATGACCAGCAATGCATAGACACTGTAGACTGAAACGGCTACTTTCTGGATGTCAGTCCTTGAAATGAAGGTGAACAGACAGTAACACTTCGAGCAACCCAAGACATGTTCCTATGTCTACAATGTCTAAAACAATAATAAAAAATAAGCCTACTTTTGCCATAGTCAACAATCTGCTACAAAATGTAAGACATCGAACATAATTTTCGATTTTCCGAAATCATTTTCACTCCCTTCCCTCTCGAACGGGGGATAAACGTCGTGAGCACCGCGGAGACTGTCCGAGAGTAATTGCTTTTTGTATAAAGAAAGCTCACACTTTTCCTTCGTGAGTCAGAAGTAATAAACATATATCAATGATCTCCAGCCGTTCAGTTGGGCGTAAGTAAACCACTTCAAACAGCGCCGGTCGATATCAGCGATCGGCACGCCGCAGTTCAGTGGGACTTTATCAGTTATCTATCCGTCATTACCCGATGACCGATAAAGACTGAATCAGAGACTTCCGAGTTGTAGCGGGCTGGATTGAACAGTGTCCGATTTCTACATGCAAATAATGACCCAGTGCACCGTATCAGTAGGACGCCTGGAAGACTGAGGGATTAGCCAAGTCGATACCTCTAACTTCCCGACGGAGTCCTATTATGCCCGTTTCACACGGTTTGACTAGGCCGAATCACAGCGAATGCTACACGCCAGTGACAGAGAGTTCCGTATGTACAAGGAGGAGGTAGCAAACGCATACTTAGTCAGCACCCCGAACTGCCGAGGGCCTCCCTTAGGCCCGTCTCACATGTTCTGATAAGGCCGAATCACAGAGCCGATGAAGAGAGTTTGACGGCCTACACCACTTTTTTCATCTAACGTCAATCGACGGATTTCCGTCACAGCTTATTCTTATCCAGTTTAAGAGAAAATCTGTATCAGTAGAGATCCGATTCCATTCTACGATAAGTCAGATCAGTTGTGCATTGTTGGTGGTGGTTCGTGCAGACGACACGAGAAGATCCTCCGTCCCCAACAAACTTGATTTTGACTAAGTCATACAGTGGGCCTCTGACTTTCATGCCTTACCCGACCCACACAAGATATCCCCCCTCCCTCCCCCCAAAATGCTTACGACAGCAAACTTTTCCCTCTCCTGGCAGCATTCATAGCGCGCTTGTTCCTGCAGGTTACTAGGTCCCTCAACTCTTGGCTGGCTTGCACGAGCGTTTACATCCCCTCCCACATGCATGTACATGAAATGTCCGTAACCTCCCGTGCCTGCTTCTGAACTGGCTGCAAGGAGACTTTTGTCTGCTAGGAGACACGCACGGTCATGAATCTCAGTCCGGGGCTGGGTTCCACGGCCCATCTAATTTCTATCCACACGCAGTCAAACGGCGCATGTAGAGCTCACAGAGTAAATGGGTCTTCGGACGTCTTACCACAGGAAATTTAAGGCGAACGATCGTGTACGGAAGACCTGACTGCCCAAGTACTTCCATTCCATATTCCTTTTCAGCCTGTTCAGCGCCAGAAAGTTAAGGACTTGTTTATCTACAGAAAGAAAAGGAGTGACACTCATGCAACCCTGGCCTGCTGACAAATGGTTTTTACTTAAGTCCAAGGGTCCGCTCGATGCTACTCAATCGTAACGCTTTGCATTAACTTGCGCGCGCCAAATCTTCCTCCTAGAGACGCATTTTGATCTACATGAATTTAGCGACGCCTTTCTTCTGCTTATTCGCTTCACAGAGCAGCTTGGGCAGGGACTTTCTTTCAGTTTCAGAAATGCCTCGGTGAACACTTGAACCAGCGACCTCGGTTTACGCGGTGACTCATGCAAAATCTGTGTCGATATCCTGCACGTTGTATTTCAAAGGACTGTTGCTATGTTCGCAGTCGAAACAATGTCTGGTGTATCTTGCGGGCCTCGAAAGTGCACAACTGATCCTCTGTGAGTTATCTAGAGGGCTCTCCACGTATGAGCTCATTTTTTGGTGGGACGGGGAACAATAGCTAAACAACAAAAACGTCCGTATAAATGAACAATAAAACACGGGTACGGGAGAAACAGAAGTTCTTATATGGTTCTTACATGTGCAGCTTTACCTGTTGCTGAGCAGGTGACACCTGCAATGAACGATCTACCATGTCGCCACGCAGGTAAGCCTATGTAACTGGAAACTGTGCAACTGTCTCGCAATAATAGGACACGTTACATCTCGAAGAGACGTTGTGAGAAATAAACTGTTTTCACACTGCTTCGTGGTCCAACCGCCAACTTTTCAAAAGTGGCCACCATGACAGTTTCAATGAGAATATACTGGCAGGGGCGCAGTTCAGACTCTTCAGGCTCCACAGGTTATGAATGCAGCCGAAACCAATGAATATGTGCGCGTGAATGAATAGCTACATATTGACAGGTTATATTCAAACGATGTTACTAGTCCCTCCCCACCAACCACCGCCAGTACCACTAGTTACACAGACACCCATACACACAACAGACGTCTTACGGGTAACGTGTCCAGGTGTTTTGAGAGAGGAGGGGGCAAATTCAAAATCTTATCACTGTCTTTGCCAAGATTTATTTGAAATTCTGCACGCACAGGATGCAAAGCCGACTTGTTGAAACGACCGCAGCATTATTCGAATGCATCGCGCTTTTTCTGCCACCACCCCCATCCCACTGGCCTCACAAGCGCCGTCAGGCAGGGGGTGGTGGAAATGGTCGTTTGAGATACCGGAACCTCCTATAAATCACTGGCGGGTGCGACTGGCCCCCGAGGTGAGCAGCAAACTGCAGCTAATTATCCGCTGGCTTACGTGAATACTCATTTCTTCACGCCGGCAAACTGCTTCTCCTTGGGGGGCTGCAGCATCATGTACTTTTCCTCCTCCAACTTCCAAGACAACGTTAGTTCTTCCTCTCTCGCTCCCTCTCCCTCTACTTTATTCACCCCCCCCCCAAAAAAAAAACCCCGCCAAGACGCAGAAGACCTACATAAACTACGACGGACGATACTTTTACAACTTCATTAATTTCTACTGAAGCCCCTGACACACTTCTGATAAAACCATCTTCACTTTTAGCCAGCTACGGTTCATCCTCGAACTTATCCAGTGTTATACCACTGTCCTGACGTTCATATCTGGCAATATGTGCCAGTCAACATCGGGTTCGCTCGGGCAGATAAACTACGGTTCAGAGATGTCAGTTGACGTTGTCTCGAGTCAGGCGTTCCTGTACTGAAGTTATTGCACTTCCTGGTCTTGGTTCTTTCAACAGCAACACACTATCTCTGCGGATCCTTCCAGCGATTTACCATGCCTTTTGTTTATTTATTTCACAAATTCTACCCAAAGCATCCCGTGCTGCCATGTCAACAGCCGGTCTGAAGTGTTAAAGTTTTTAAGAGCCGCGTGAATACTGAATACACTGGGGCCGTGAGTCAGACTTGCTTGAAACTGAAATATTTCCACCAAACAGAGCATGAAAGCCCGCCCCTGCGGGCTTTTTTTCTCGCTATAAATCACTAGGGCGATTACCCAAGGTGCTATTTCAAACGCTTCCCTCTTGTTTCTGCAGCTTGAAGAACTGCATTTTCACTTTTGTGACGCTGGAACGCTGGGCCACTTGAAAAGTCGGCACATGCCATCTACATCTACAGGTCTGAAAATCCAAATAAATATTTAACTAAATTTTTAGATAATGCCCATGGCGTCGAACAGTGGGGCGATGTTTTATGTGTTTCAGCTCCCTGAAAGATCGCCAGATTCATCTGGATATGGTTCTGCCTGAAGTTTCACGGTTTTAAGTCAACAGTTAGCCTTCATTTCTCAACATGCAGTCCTTTGCCTCCTCTGGTGCTTGGTGTATTGTGTTATCAACGCTAGCCCTGCCGGCTGCTGTTGCAAAATCTCAAGTCATTCTCAGCTTCCCCACCTTGCAAATGTCCCAGATAAAAGAACACCTGCAGGCCTTTGACCTCAGGTGAGTGACTGTCACTATTAAAACAACCTTCCTCCCACTGAGATTTATCTCCCACTTCCCTGGGCTGGGCTGGGCGGGGCTGCATGGTCAGTATTACTTTTATATGCAGCTCCTTTCCACACACACAATGCAAAGTGAAAGGGTCTTAATAATTTTATGAGAAAAAGATGAGTTTTCAAAGAAGAGTGCGTGGGCGCTGGGTATGGAGAGAGGCACCAGCTGATCAAGAAGTACTAATACTGATGTTTTCCCACTCAAGAAAACCAAAAATATTGTGACAAGATTTTCTTCTGGTGTTAACAAGTCACACATCTGTAGCAAACAACATATTCAGGGGCACTGATTTTTTGCTGTGACGAATCACAAACAGTTCGCTGACATCTTGCCTCCAAGGGCATGCTGACTTCAGCATTCCACTTTCTTCACAGTACCTGCTGCCACTACTGAACTAATCAAAGGCTTCTGGCCTCATTGCTACCTGGTACCTTGCTCCACAGCTGTTACAGACCCACCTTTAACACCTCTGCATCATAACTACTAAAGTAACCAGTTATCTGTATTGTGCACTTTGCCTAATTGTGAAACACAAACTAACAATTCTTATTTTCTCTGATTTGTCATTACCTCATAATACGAACAATAATTCAGATTTTATAGGTGTACAAGTACACACACCTAAAAAACCCCAAACCCCAAAATGTCATGTAACCAAGTATCCTAGGGTGACAAGATCTCATGTGCACCAAACATTCAAATTTTAATTTCGTTTCACTGTTTCAATGAAGCAATTAGTTCCAAACATCAAAAGAAAAAAGTGCTTACTTTCGTTAAGGCAATTACATTTTCCTTAATGTGTCATCAAAGCAAAAATACAAGTTTGTTTCTGAATCAGCTACATATCTATGCAAATGCAGAAGGAATACGTGACACTAATGAGAATATCTCAATTCTCATGTTTGCTTGCAACAAGCAGTGCAACCTGACAAAGCACAGAGCAAATACACGTAATCTAAACCGCCACACTGCTGTCCTGTCCTTCCCACTTTTTCTACTAGCAGTGGGTGTAAATCCCCGGGATTAATAGCTTAACGCATTGTCGGTCTGTAAAACCAAGCTTTAGTACATGTGCTTACAATGCCCCTTCTGCGTCTGAAGTCCTGAAGCTCAAGTTTCTAAACTTAAGTTTCAAGTCTCAGGACACTTTAGCTGACTTTCGCAAACCAAGTGCCCAGTCTGGAGCAGTCACCAAGCTACACCCCACTGCCCCAGAAAAAAAAAAAGCCACCAATAAGGCTAATGTCTCTTTATTCTTCACATTATCATCTGCCTCAAAGGGTCTATAAACCGAAATGTAGCATTTCTCTACTCTATCTTTTGATCACCTTGTATGTATTATCTTCTAAAACCTTCCCGAAACCTTTTTTTCAAAACAGTTACTTTCAAATACATGTACAATATACATATAACAAGACCATCAACTGATCTAGAAGCCTCAGCTCTTCCACTGCAGCAATACTTTGAGTTAACTGTACAGTCAGCTCAAAAAGTCTTTACACTAGACTTGTAATCTATGTCGAGCTCTACAGAATGGCAGCTGGTGCCAGAGTTCTTGCCAGTGAGGTCTGGCCTTTCCTGGAATTTATGATGATTTAGTGGAACAAGTGTTAAGTGCATCGAAACAGTAGGAATAATGGGTCACAAGGCTGCTCTCATTTCAACGTGTGTTATTATGTTAACTATTTTTTTCTGTATATGGCATCTGTTTATAGGGGCATTTGCTTGTCATGATACAGCTATTGATGCTGGCTCAGCACAAAAAAGATCAGAAATATGAACAAGTGGTTGGATGGTAAACTTCTCTGAGACTCTGTACTACTACTACTAGCAATTCTTGAAAGTTGACAGAATTTTCAGTTATGCATGTGGCCAACGTCTATCCAGAAATGAAAGCTGTTTTCTCTCAACTAAAAAAGCACAGTTGCCAAACCAGGGACATATCTTACTCCCTAGTCAGAATTAAGTACTGCATGAAGTCTACTTGTATGAAAGGATCGCCAAGTTGGCAACCAGCAGACGGGATGAAGGTTTCATGTGGCAGGGTGTTCTGCACTACAGTTTGACTAACAACAATTTGAGTACTAAGACTTCAGTATTGCTGTTCAACTCACTAGACAGATTAGAAAATCATATAGCCACTAATCTTGAGAAAAGTAATCCTCCAGTGATCGTACCTCCAATCTCTACTTTCTTCTCATGTGGAAATAATGTCACTACATTGCTTATGTTTCAGCTTCTCTGCTTTTTTAAGTTCTTTGTTGAAATAATGCCTAAGTGAAAGAGAGGTGACAGCCTCAAACAGAACTACAGCTCAAACAGAACGTTAGCTTCATCATTATAAGCAGCACACAGTGCTCTGAATTTTATGTTATTTGTTGTATAGTCTGTTTTCTGTGAACTGCTATCTTATTTAATATTGAAATATATGGTAACCTTTATAATTTTATATCAATACATGCATGTAAATATCCATGGGGAGTGATGGTTCATGTATTAGTTCACTGCCTAACACAGTCACAGGTCACTTAAATAGATGTCTGCTTTATGTATCAATCCATTAAACATGTAACTACTGTTGATGCAAGATGGCTGGGAAGAAAAGGAGATGAAAGAACGTTTTAATTAAAAATAATAATAAAAAAGATTGGGGGGGGGGGGAGACAGCTCTAATACTACTACTATGGAGGTGTTTAATGTCATGGTTGGATAGTGTTGAATTACTTATCAAAGTGACAGATGAATTCAAGAAGACTTGATGGCGAGTGATACTTGAACTAAGTAACAGGTATGCCATACAATTTCCTATGGATGTGACTAAAGCATATTTCCTATGTTTCCTTAACCTATGAAAGAAGCGTAGGAAAGCCAATTATAGGAAGAAAATAACAGATGAAAACCTAAGTCTAGTACATGGCTGGTTCTAAACAATTCAATGAATGTTCTAGAAAAATCTGCACTACCACAAAGTCAAGACAGTGTCCCTTCCTGTTTGTTGTTGTATAGTATGTGCCCCTAGCAAGTCTGTACAGTCAGAACTGCAAGAGTTATGTTTATGGTGTGTTCCAGGGAATACCATCCAGTCAACTAAATTTTGTTTCTAGTCAGCTGCTGCATGTATTGTGAAATCAACAACAAAACAACAACGACAAAAGCAATCCTAGATCTGCCACACTTGCCCATTAATGATCTTTCTGCCTTCACTGCCTGACTGCTGTGTGTCCAAGCTCACACTCTGCTAAGATTAAAATTTTACAGAATGTAAATAGAGATTCAGTCAATGTTACAGAAGGCTGATGCTGACCAAGCACTCCCTTTATTTTGTTATGCAGCCTATGGGGATTGGTTCTTGGACCTATCCCTTTTCTCTTGTAATAATGCAACAAACGGGTTTCAGTCATCTTAATGCATTCTGCTCAATATTACTAAAGTGTATCACAGTTCCTGTCTGCACAAGACCAGTATTCATCACCACTGAGTAGTCCCCACCCTAAAAACAAAATGATTCATCTGAACACTGAAGTAATGGTTATGAAGTCGTAAAGTTAAATAAATAAGGTCTAAAAAGGTAAGAAAAAAGGAATGTAGATTATCTAAATTGTAAAGTTTCAGATCACTGACCTGCCAATATCTCCCACTATGGTGTACTTGCTAGTCAGGGGCTCTGTGCGGATAGTGCTGCTTGGTATGTACTTTCCTGCATTCAGCCCGTTCATGTTCGACACGCTGCAGTAATACAGGCAACACCAAACATTGTCTTCAGGAAAGTTTTGTATGACGGAGTCACCACTGCAGACTGCCAGAGCATCAAAACTCCTGCCTCCAGTCAACTGCTTTGCTCTACTCTTTGCATCCCTCTGGACTGCACTTTAGGCACCTAAAATGATGTATTGTATTGTATTAAGTTAAGTAAGTCTTTACATTTTGCATAAAACTAAATACGTAAATAATAACTGCGGTAAATTTGAAAGTATAAGAAGAGTCTCCAGGAATGTCAAGATAACAGTCCACCAAATGATGAATACTGCAATTGAAATCAGACCAGACACTTCAATTCAACAAGAATGTTAACTAACGCTTGCAGTGAAAAGAATACTTTTCAAAATAGCTTCTTTGGAACTAGACTGCAAAATGTAACGACCTGATTTGATTAAAGAGTCAAAGAAAGAAGAACATTCAAACAAGCATTTTGATGGAAAAAAAAATAAATCTCTGTGGATGCTGTTATCAGTTGCTCTTCAAAAAAGTGTTATGTCTCTAACAGAAGAAACTTGTTAGAGATGACACTCATGCATGTGGTTGTGCAGTAAAAATGATACAGATGATGACAACAATACAGAAGACAGCTATGGCTCTGGAAATATTACTTTCCTCAGAGAAAATAAAATCAGCAAAATTAGTAAGATCCTTTATAATAACAGCTATATGCTAGCCTTCTAATTACAATCACATGAAACTCAACCCAATGCAAGTTACTACAAATCTATATTTTCACTGAAAAACAGTGTAGACTGAATGCAGTTTTAAATCAAGGGCACTGGAATTCTCTGACTGTGGGACAACATTAAATCAGAAGAACATTTTATGCTGGGAAGTACTGACAATTTATGTGGCACATACAGACAGCTGTGATGTCAAGGCAACATAAATACAATCAAAAGCATCTGTCACGCATCACACAGGACCTGTACTAAGCGAACCTTACTAGAGTAGTGTGTATGCATAGTTTTGCTGTATCTACGAACTGAAAATAAATTCTTGCAAAGTACACTGGCCTTATCTTCATATACTGTAATGGTGTGTGTGTGTGTTTGACTTATTACTCAATAACACTGTGGCAGCAGCAGTAAACTGAGTAGTGTAGCATTTACAGGTGTAGCGACTGGTGGATAGTCATCAGCAAACTGAGTAGTGTAGCACTACAGGTATCGTCAGGTGTAGTGACAGTGGTGGACAGCCATTAGTAAACTGAGTTATGTAGCATTACAGGTGTAGTGACAGTGCTGGATAGTTACCAGTAAACTGAGTAGTGTAACATTTACAGGTGTAGTGACTGGTGGATAATCATGAATAAGCTGAGTAATGTAAAATTAACAAAACTCTGCCATTACCAGGTATTAAAATATTTGAATGAAGAACAGTTTAAATTTATCTTCACTTTCTACATTATCTCTTGGCATGACCCATTAGTGATCTCTCAGTTAAATCTTGCACAGCCTACAAACATATTGAGATACTGCATTTCGGCTCAACTATAAGGAATCAAGAACACTCTTCAAGCTGTCATTTAACAAAACAACTCTAATTTCACAATCTTCAGTGGAAGTTGGGTGAATGAAATCTCAGCTTACATTGCTACAGGTTCTGCAAAATTAAGTGCACACATAAGCTGCTATATTAGGTTTCTTCCGAGCAAAGTCATCTTTTTTTTCGCCGAGCTAATTTAAATGACAAGTGCCAGAAAATGAAATTCAGATGCTCTGTTGAGCCTGGACACAGTAAAAGTGAACATCTCTGAGCACTTAAAGAATATCTCTGAAGGAAGTGGGATAATCATCAAACAATATCAAATGACTTCCCTCAATAGTAGGAACATATATAAGGAAATACATAGCTAGGAAAGCTCAGTGGAAGCAAAAATATGTGCACAGAGAAAAAATTATCTAACTAAAGTATTGTCATAAACTACACCCCTAGTACCAAACATCTTGCATATCAACACTGGGATACCACTAATCGTATTTTCCAGCAGAGTTAACTATATTTTGTAGCACCTTCCCATCTTCACTTCTGATAATACATGTATGTACACTCTTAGATTTTTCAATAATGAATACTGCCTAATATAGACACAGACACCAAGTAACCATAACACTGTACCATAATTTGAATATCTGTATCATCTGATATCCTGTTGTCATTGTTAAACTCAAATATGGAAAAAAAAGTGTAAATGTATTTTTCCTTATCATAAGTATCACACTTGTTAAATGTACCCCCAAGTTAGACGCCATATATTTCTTTTAATTTACTAAGAAGCCATCAGCATTTCACATAAGCAGCTACAATAGTCTGCACCATATGATAAAAACTGTAAATCAACGAAGATGATGTCACAAAACTTTCACTTTGTGTTGCTGAAACTCACCGTGGCGTTAAGGTCGAACCTCTTCCTCGGTCTTTCTACACGCTCAAGAAAATTTGAAAAAAACGTCACTTAGAAACGTACCATGTGACTACACTCTTATTTCAGTTGCTTTCTAACTTTTTTTTTTTTGGTCACATGGTTTGTGCCTGGAATGGTGTCCTGGTGATTAACTTGATCGTAGAACTGTGACACTCACACTGTCGATTACGATCACGTAGGTAGTGACAGTTACAAACGGTTTCGTAGCACGAACGACACGGAAATATCAACCAGATTTACTCAGAAATCCACCAAGTCTTTCTCGGCATCATAACGGTAGAACACAAAGAGTGTCAGTCCACAGAATCTTGTGCCAAGTTAGGAGGGCGACAGAGCAACAGGAAGGCGTACAAAACCTTGCCCAACCCACTGTGACTCTCATTTCCCCAAGATCAAATAAAGGATCTCTTCTCATCAACAAACAACGAAACACAAAACAATGGAAACATAAATAACATTGTTACAGATGTACATGTAAATATTTAATATGTGGTTTTAAAGACAGCAACAGCGCGTTCTCACCTGAGATTATTCGAGCATTCAACCAGGTGCTTTGTCAATCCACGAATGTTCTCTTGATTCTCCCTAGCTTTGTTCCGGTGCAGACGTACCTGAAAACGAGGCTCGGTCAAGATGGGTAATCGCTGAGCCCAACGAGGGATCCATTCAAAAAACATTCAACGTCTTTTCGTGTTCACAAAACTGAGCGATCTCTTTTAATGTTATAAAAGCACAATTCAATTAGCAGTGAAGAGCAAACCAGAGAGCTCAAAAGCTAGTCTTCAACTGGCTTTTCTTTGGGGGCGGGGGGGAGTAGAGGAGAGGTATATAATGGCGCCCTCGCAAGTATACCTGGCTATAATTCTCTGATTGATGTGAGCAATTGATTTATTTTCAGTAAATAACTCTGGTGGTATGCTTCTGTATACGAAATTCTCGATAGAATCTGTTTAAAAAATGCGATATTAAATGAAATGATCATTCACAGGGAGATAAGCCTGAAGTACGAGTAAACGGCTTCAGGCTGTCTCGTCTGGGGTTACGTGAGCGTTTGTTTTTAACAAAACAGACTTTAATTAGACCTAATAAGCCCATAAATTAGACCTTTGGACTAATGTACGCATTCGGACCTCGCAGGCGCTTACATGTATTCAAAGAAGATGCGAAACTATGCGAGTCGCCACGGTCTATTAACATATCCGACTTCAACGATTCAGGAAATGAGAGCGGGAATAGTTTTATGTAGAATACTACCACCACTAGATCTATTTTTACCCAAGCCCTCCACACACACACGCACGCACGCACGCACGTGCAATTATAAAACGCATTATTGCTTATATGTATATATACAATAATAGTGGTCTTCGATCCATGTCGCCCACGTGATTGACAGTACGTCCAGGTCTTAAATTTTTTTGCTGTGGTCACTTGCATATTTCACCCTATTGCTCAACACTGAGCCATTTCCTTAGCTTTTTTTTTGCTGGGGGTAGGGGGTTGGTGACTTCCTCGATATTAATTACAACACTGTTAAATTTCCCCTCCATATGCAACCTATTGGCTTTGCTACTGCAATCAATTGCTTTTGGCGTATAGTCGTTAACATAAATTCTTAATATGTATGTTTTGTGTGATGCGTCCATTTTAGACCTATGTTAAAATAAAATGTAATTGCCTGGAAAAGCAAATTGTGTATGTGCGTGCGTGCAAGCAAGCGAGCGAGAGAGAAAAAAGCGATCAACTATTGAAGAAGAAGGAAAAGGGTGACAGGTTGAGAGAGAGGGGTTGGGGAGGGAGAGATGGATTTTCTGCTCAACCTCCCGAGATGCATATCAGGACCATGTGTTTGCTTGACAACGTGCTGCCATCCACGGGACTGCTGTATCAACACAGGCTTCAGTCCCACTGCAGTCCCATTATACTGACACTGGGGCGGGACAACCAGTCCTAGTACTGTTTCCTATAGTGTCATGGGTCTGGCAGGGCAGCTGCTATAGATTGCCAGTTTTTAAGTCTTCAGAATGACGGCTGGGGCGCGAACCACCGACCGCCCACCTCGAAAGTGACCGCCTTGTAACCGATAGACCACCGAGCGTTCGAATCCTGGTGTGGCCAAGGATTAATTATTTCTTGGAGTTAAACATTGTGCAAACTCCATTCGGCCATCTCCCCGCACATTAAACTGTCCGTCCGCACTGACCATCTTACTGCAGCCATCAGTCTGGTGGTTCGTTCAGTGCATAGTTTAGTAATAGGACCCCATTCCCCCATAGTGCGAAATCACAGCGAGGGGGAAACACTATCCCTCTAAATAACCACCACCGTAGGCGTGCGATTGCGACGGAAAGAAAAAGATATCGGGACTTAATGGATATGTTAACAAAAGCGGCAAAAGGTCACCAGTTGAAGCTGTCCACTTCAGGTTGCAGAGGGGAGGGGAGGGGAGAAAATAATATTTCAACACATATATATATGCCATAAAGATGGAGGAAAGGGGAGCCTTTATACGTGGCTTGGAGTTCTCCCTCTGACAGTTTGTATTTCTCCCTCTAAAGACTAATCTTTCGATCCTTTCGTTGTTTTTGCTCCATCCTATAGCATTAACTTTCTCTTCTAAAAAATATAAGATGATATGTAAGAAGTAATGAATGATCACAGGAATTTTATTTCCTGAAAGATTGAAGTTAAGAGGTCTCTGTCAAAGATAATTAAGGGGATGAAGGATTTCAGGATACATGGGTGCAGGGAACGATTAACGTCTCGAGAAAAGATCGATCTATAGGGGTAAGCGTAAGTTGTGACGAGATCTTAGATCAAATTTTAATAGTTACCTGGCTGCTGACCAAGTGCACCTCATTATACCTGTTGCAGAACTTTGAAAAGTAGCAATATTTAATGGTCAAGTTCTGATTCCGCCGACAGATCGCGTCCATGGTGTTTCGGCGTGTGACGACCGAGAGCGCCATTTGCCGGCCACCTTTCGCAGCAGACGTCTTGCTGGTGTGCTTTCCGTACGGCTGTGACGTCGGATTCCAGTGGGATTACCTTTGTGGACCACTTAATGGACCGACGGTCTCACCATCGCCCATGTCTTGGGTGTTGGTGGATATCCTCCGGACCACATGCAGTCTTCATTATTCCTAGCCGTTTTCTCAGGAATATATTGGTGAATGAATAGAGAGATGGAAGAAAAAGATTGATGACAATGACTACAGTGGTAATGGTGGTGACAATGACAGTTACGCTGGGGATGTTTACCAAAGATTAATCGTTCATCGTGTTGTAGCAGAATCTCTTCTGGCGCGTGCGAGCTGATGTGTGGTGTGTGCTTTTGTTTTGAGTGTATTCAGTATTAATAATTCGATTTGGTGGGTTTTATGCGTGAACTAAACGTGCTGTTTGAGTTATAGTGTTATAGTGTGACACTTTAACTAATGCCCCGAGTTTGTCCTCGTCATTATCAAAATCTCTTTCTTTTGCCTTGTTTATATGACATTGTGGTTCATCAAAGCTAGGCTGATGGCTTTTCGGCTTTTCTATATTTTGACAGTTATCATTATCCCCATCACGATAATTATTTTCATCGCCGTACTGGGTTCGTTGTCGTCAAAATTATTTCTGTTGAACGTCGATAGTTTCCCCCTTCCATCATATATGTCAGTCACAATCGTCTATAGATATAGAGAAGATAAACTGTACTTTTGTAAAGAATCCACAGTGATCTCTTCAGGAGATCAAATATTTTGAAGTATAAAAAAAAAACGACGAACGGCGGCACGTACCCTAGCGTAGTCATCGAGCTAAGGGAGGTCACCTATGGGTTAATCTCCTACCTCTTGCCGGTCTACGACAAAAAAAGTAGGCTCCCTTAGTATACGCTCGCCAAACAGCACGTAAAAGCTCTAATTCACTGGAGCCAATCAAATGACGAGCTCTGTTTCGGATGTGTAGAAAGCAGAGCCAATCAAATGGGGAGCTCTATTTCGCAGATTTTCCGGGGGGCGGGGGAGAGAACAAAAAGTGGGATGTTTCGGGAGGAGGGGGGTTTAAGGAGCGTAAAGGGTGGGGTTTAGAGTGGTGGTTAGGAGTAGGGGTTAGGGTGGGGGTTAGGCGAGGGGTGTAAGGAGCTATAGGCAGAACAGATCCTTCAGGAAACTGCCACGTTTTCAGTGGTGACCCTACGAGGTTAGCATATTTCACGTAAGACTGTATTTTGATTGGTTCCAGTTTTTCTGCGCTTTTTCAGCTAAAATTTGAGCATTGATTTAGCCGCAATACTTTTACAAGAATCACTGTTGTAAAACTATTGTACAGATTGTTATGGGCTCCGCGGTCTCGAGAAACCCAAACGATATCCGACAACAACCAACGTAATTAATGATAAGTTCAAGTTTATGTATAGCGCTCACTGTCATGCAGCTGCTAGTTCAGATCATGCCTGGTAAGTGGAAACGACCCGTTATGTGGCATTTATTTATTTGTATATCCCAGTTTATAATAGAATGGATCAAAGCTTAAAGCAGCTTGATGCACTGCATGAACATGCGGTGCTGAGAAAAGTTTTTAAGCTCATACATTATGTGAATGTTCACCATTGACACAAGATTTGCACCAGTGATTCTTCTCTTTGCGAAAACACACACTTTCGGTGACATTTATTCAATATGACCTGAATACTCCATTACCAAAGGTGGAAGTGGCAGTATGTACCGGAATACCGGTAAGTACCGGTACGGTCTTAAAACGGTAAGGTATGGGTCTTCATACTGGTATATACCGCAAGGGACATAATTAGGATAATAATAAATTTTGATCAATTAAAATACAGCTAGTGCTCTGAAATAGTGATTATAGCTATACCGGAGATTATCCATCACAGCAAATACAGTTACAATTAATTCAATTGAATGTTAACTCATATGTAAGCATAAAATTAGCGGTAAAACGTGTTATGGGGTTGCGCTCGTCCGCTTTATGTTCCCTTTCTCCGTAGTTGTTACGAGGTGGCGCTTCCCCCCCCCCCCCTTTTTTTTTAAGTTCCCTTCCTCCGCCTGGCTGCTCCAACTCCGAACTCAACCTTTCTCTCCACACAATCAAAAAGAAGCAAGTCTCCGTTTTCCGTTTCTTTCACAGGACATTCCCGCGAACTTCATCCCTTTTTCCCCCTTGCTACCACCAACTCTCTCTCTCTGACCAGTCCAGCCGACCTTTCTTTCTCCCTCCTTTCCAAAACCAACCCTTCCTTTTTATTTCCACCACGGCTCACCCCTTTTTTTTTTTTGAACCCTGCTCACTCATTCTCACGCCCAGCACGCGTTCAGTCATTTTCACTTTTTTAAAAAAATACCTCATACATAACAAAGACCTACTTGCTAACTACAGACCTCGAACAGTGGATATAGTAGGTACTATAGCTGTCAGCCATAACAAACGCCAGTCTGCCATGTTACGAACTGTACTGAACACGTCCGACATACACAACACACCATGCAGAACATCAACCGTTTCACTAAAAACTAATTGCGTTGCTTTCAAGCAGTCCGAAAAGTTTCTGACAACATAAGAAACTTGATTCAGGTGAAGCTGCCCTAAAATAACATTTTTATCGGGGTAAACAACTACACGGTGTGTTTTCTTCCTTAAGAAGCATAAACTGATTAACCAATCAGATAAAGATTACAGACTGATATGAAATACTAACCCTTACTGCAAACATTAACTGATTAAGTTGGGAAAATAGACACTTAAATGAAATCATACTATGACACCATTAAAACGTTCTTTAAGTCTGCTAATTTCTGGGGAAAGGGGTCATTAAATATACATGTTAGTACCAAAGGGTACTGTTCTAGCTTTTTTGAAAGTTCCCCATCTGATTCAGTCAAGTGAAAAATTTAAAGACGCTGGCTGCGATTAGTTTTAAAAGAAAGGGACAGAGATCGGTCCTTTCGCGTTACTGTGATTCTTATACCAAGGACGATCGGTTATTAAACCGGGACTACCAGTCCTCCTCCTCCTCCTCCTCATCCTCATCATCATCCTCATCATCATCGAATTCCCACGTTAATATGTTTTGTAAATAGTTGTCTCGTTTTCAAGTCTACGTGCCCCCCCCCCCCCCGATTAAGAATACACCTTGCCTTGAATTCGAGAGTGGAAAATAATCGGGAAACGTCTGGTTTATATACACCTTTTTTTAAAAACAAGAGTAACTCTTTATTACTAATAAGTGTGTTTGCAGTAAGTTTTTTCCCTGCTTGGTTGGTCGGCCCGTATACTGACAGTAAAAAAAATACTGTTCTGCATACCGGTACGGCTTTCATATCAGTACCCACCTCTAATCAAAGGGCAATAATAAAAGCAATAAAAGGTTGTAATGCTTGTAATGCTTACATATTTGACAATTGTTTCTCATTATAGTACTCTACTCTTTGAAATCTTCTCCAACAGAAGCGCTTACGACCTTACCCCCCACCCACCCCAACAAAAAAAAGGTGGGGGCAGGGGAGGGTGAAGACAGCTGTCTCCAAAATAAAAAGGGGAGAGCGGAAGAAACTTAAAGACGGTTGGCGATTAACCGAAAGTAAAGCAGACGACATAAAAGAAGCAGACAATCTGTACTCTTTTGTCGAGTTTAAGCTACCCCCAGGCATCTAGGGCAACCATCCATATGGCACTAATTTGTATAGTTCAGTAGGAAGCTGTAGCAAACTTTAGCTTTGGGCGTCCACTTCTCCTGCCTGCCACCTCAGTCTTTATTCTTTCAGCTGTGCGGCGAATCAGTAGAAGGCTTTTCGCTCTCGCCCGTGTCCCCAAAAGTTTCCGATCCGATTTTAACTGTAACCGTGATGGCGCATGCAGACGATATCCGGCGAGTATTTGTGTCATGTCCAGGCAAATCTGAAGGCAAGAGGCTCGACTCTGCTCCACCAGATTATGAAGAGCGACGATCGATAATGGGTGAACGATGACGATCAGAAGACCACAGGACGAGCGCAGAACATTTGTTCACCATCCGCTCACAGACGTTTCGCCTGGGCCAAAGGCCACGAATGCTGGTAGCTTTTCTGCGCAAGGTACTCCCCCAGAGGGTTGCTCAAGCCAAGCACGTGCCGCTGTCCCAGCGCACGCGTCCCTCATGCTCGGGTGTGTACTGCGTGGGCCCGCAACCCCTCTTGTCTCGCTCAGTCGGTGTGCCCTCGGGTCCATCAAGAATTTTGCGAGAATAATCTTCCGGTCGGAATTGGCTGTGCCTTTCCCTTGTTCTAGCCTTTCGTCCCCTCAAGTCCATCTCTTAACCTTCACATCGGCACCCTCCCTCCCGCCAAGGCCACTTCATCTCAGCCGTGTCAACGGCAGACGTAGACACAGCAAGATGCGCAGAGAAAAGGGAGCAACCGAAGGAAAAAACCCCCCCAAGATCTGCCTGTTTGGTTAAGGTGTGCCTATGCATTTCTAAGCATTAGTATTTTAAATATTGTTCAGTTGTGGAGAGAAGACGTAGATGATCTTGAGCGGAACGGAAAGAATAATCACTAGCTGTTATGCAGCAAGGTGCTGTTCGCATTCCTTATCAGCGCTGCTTTCCTGAGTTCTTATATTGCAGCTGAGGAACTTATACAGGAGACGTTTCTGGTATTGTTTGATCTTCACAATGTGAGGAGGGAGATGAGATGTGTGTGTGTGTTTCCTTAAAGTCAAAGCGACACCATTCACCCGAACACTTATTCGACTTGTAGGAATTTCCAAAAATAAAAAGTTCGTTTCAGATCAGCTCTGTCGAAAGTTTTGAAACACAGCTCTGTCAAACAGAAAAGGAGACGTCGAGACGCATTCTCCTTGTCAGAGATAGTTTTTTCCTGATTCATGGCGTCGCAGACTGTACCACGTGCGCATTGTACACTCGTTATTAGATTCTGTCTGCACGGACATCTATAAGTTGAACCAGTCCATGTTTTTTTTTAAAGTCTACAGCTACTTATTTTGCTTTTGGTGATTTTCGGGAATCAGCACCACAAGGAAATGTGTTTACATCTATATATATATATATTCTCACACACACGCAGTGTCTCTCTCTGTGTCGCTCTGTCTGTTTCTCTCTCTCTCTCTCTCACACACACAACCGTATATATTGTCCTTTGTAATGTAAAGAAACATTTCCTATTTAAAAATGATCACACACACACACACATAACCATATATATTGTCCTTTGTAATGTAAAGAAACATTTCCTATTTAAAAATGATCACACACACACGCATAACCATATATATTGTCCTTTGTAATGTAAAGAAACATTTCGTATTTAATTTAAATGATGACATTTATGTTCTCTGTGCACCAACGGCACATTTTCTCGTGCGCAGATTATCAGCGGGGCTTGGCTGGACTGCATAAGTTCACGTATCTGCGCTTGGTGTCGTAAGAATGGTCACAAGGATATTTAGCTTCTGTATTTTACTCCACCTTTAGGTATGAACAGGAGATACGAACGCCCTTCGTAGCTGCACTGGCGTGTATGAGCGTTTTTATCTCCTGATTATACTTAACGGTGGACGTAAAATGCACAGGGCGAATGGGCCTTACGACCACTTTTATGATGGAAGAGCAGCCAAGAATACTCATGCAAGCCACAACAGTTTGTGAACGCCCCTGCCAGCGATGTACACTATTGCCAGTATTCAGTGTACTCAAATATCTGACTCGAGCAGACTCAACAGTTCTCTCCCTTGCCATCAGGAGAATCGATGCGATGATTACGAGGATAATGACCTAAGATAACAACAGAGGAACTTAGCCAAGGTGAGGATGACGGCGATAATCATTAGCTTATTACCAGTTCTCAGTACTCAATGTATAAGATAGTGCGTATTTAATACTTGGGGGGGGGGGGATAGAAGACTGTCTTGTGAAAATATTGGCCTTATTTGCGAATTTTAAGCTTCTTATACAGATTTCTATAACAAAGCTAAAAAAGTTAACAAAGCTTTGTTGTTTTCGTTGGCTCGCTGGTTAAGCAGATAAGCAGCTGCGCTACCCTGGTAAATAAGTGCTACAACAAGAAAAATATATTTTTTAGAGATGCGATCTGAATGCATGCACGCGATCCCTCGCAATCCCTGGTTAACAACAAAGCTTCGAGATCCTATTCCTAAGTAACGTATTACACCTTAAGACGTCTTCGAACTTTTTTGAGTTTCTAAGCGACATATGACGTCATTGGTTCGTCCGATAAAGCCGGCGAAGCAATCCTGGTAAATGATATATCATGCAACAACTCGAAAACTACCTTTCAGTTAAAGCCAGCGATAAAGCCGGTAAATGCGGTCCCTTTGAGTAATTTTTCTGGGTTTGACTCATCACCCACAGTCAGTGGAATGCCATGAGAACGGTGCCCGCTGAGCAAAGTCAGGAGGAAATTCTGAACTCGCCCTGACGCAGCTCTTGTCGCAGTCTCTTCAAACGGCTCAGCGGGGATAGCCCGTCTCTGCGTCCGTTTCTGTCTAGAACCTAAGTCGTGGGGAAGGACCTCGCCCGCGGCGAGTCGCCCGCCCCCAGTAATTACCGAGTCGCAGTTGGAGTTGACATATTCTCAAACGGTGTTAATGTGGTCGCCACCGAACACTCACTTGCACGCGCCTCTCGGGGCGCTGGGGCCTGTTCAGCCCGCTACTTGCCCGCGCATCTTCTCAGCAACAAAAAAATGGCCGAGGACGCTCCAAAGGTTGGCGCGTTTGCCAAGAACACGCTGTCAGATGTTCTGCTTTTCTTGCCGGCCTCTCTCCTAGCGCTCGCCCGTGGAGCAAGCTTAATGAATTGCTGATGCAGAAATAAGTTCCTAGGCCGAAGACTCTACCGGAAGTAAAAGGGTACTTTCTGTTTCTTCTTTTGGGGCGGTCCTCATGACAAACGCGAAATATATAGCTCCTGGAATGACAGCCGTCTGGACATAACACGATTCTTGTTGGTCGAGCCGTGTCGAGCCGTGGGCGTGGCCAGCTGAGATGACGACGCTACAGCTGTTTATTAATAATGAGGTCTCGTGACAACTGGACCTCTTCATTGGTCGGCACATACTTGGACAGACTGCCACTTCCGGTTTAAGGCGCATCCACAATGTCAGATGAGCAGATCACTATTTAAGACACCGAGCTTCCCGCAATTAATTATGTTACATGCCTCATGTTTGCTAATATAAAGCCAGCGTATCTGGTTTCCATTTGCACATTAGAATACAACAGTCTCCTGATATAACCCGATGTTAGTCAGCTTCTAGGTGTTCTATAGTTTTCTTGGCATGGAGGTTTCTGTTCTGGACAATTTTTTTCCCTGATCTTGCACTCCATGGAAGCGATTTAGTAGAAAGGACATTTAAAAAATTCCGAGCCAGTAGCTTTAATTTCTGTAAAGAAAATGACGAGCTGATGAAGTGATGGGACACGGATAGATCTCCAAAATAGTGTCTTATTTTCGGCTTACCTTGCAGCAACGTTCACACTTTGGCACACGGCACATATCATGGCAGTCTCTTTCAATCATGAACGTTATTTAGAATTCTTTAATTTGGACGATGAGGACGATGACAACCTGGACGATAACTGTCAGCGCAGACTTCGTTGTCAAAGCTCAGAGATGCAGCACCAGGTCCAGTTGCAGGAATTTCGTCACCACCAGAGCCCCTACGACGACTCGCGTCCGTTGCGACAGAACCAGAACGACGAATACCCACCGTGTGCTTACATGTATGGGCCACCCAACTACCCTGACCTGCCAGGTATGTCGTACTCTGGCGTCCCGTCATCATCAAGGTGCGACGAGAACGCGGGTGGACGAGAACCAGGTTTGGGTGGGCCGATGCGGATGGCAGAAGAATACAACCCTGAAGGGAGCGGCTTGCCGATGAGAGCCCCGGCGGCGATGGAGTGTCGACTGGACGTCGCTGTTCACATCAACATGCAAGCCGACCATCTCGGCTTCCACCAGCAAAGTCTGCAGCAGCACACGCAAACTCATCCCCAGCATTTCGTGCAGCATGGCCAACAGATGGCGCAGCCTCCCCTCCTCAGCAATGGGCCCAGCTCACATTTGTCGTCACCACACATGCAGCCACTCAGCGGTGACGCGGATTACGACGAGGAAGATGATGAAGACTGCGCCATCGACTCTTACAGCTACGTACAGAAGCCCAGGACCGATGTGACTTTTCACGACCTCGGTCCTTCGACAGCCACCAACGTCCAGCAACAGCCTGACGACCAGCTGCCCTCCCATTTCTACCCGGTCGCCGGGTCCGCCTCGACGGCAGTGGTTGCTGGCGGCGGCCAGTTCTTGCCGATGTCCCCAGGACTGTTGCAACAGCAGCATCAGCCACATTTCCTGGACGGATGCGGGCTTCCGGTGCAGCGCTTCGCGGCCAACGTGCGGGAACGGAAGCGGATGTTGAACATTAATTCCGCCTTCGATGAGCTGCGATGTCACGTGCCCACGTTCCCGTACGAGAAGCGTCTGTCCAAGATCGACACGCTGCGGCTGGCCATCGCCTACATCGCGCTGCTCAGGGACATCCTGCTGTCCGGAGTCGACGCCCTCGAGTTCGTGCAGGCCACCCTCAGGGCCCGGGGCAGGAGCGGTGCACGGGGTGGGGCAGCGGGCGATGGCGCTGTTCGTGGAGGGGTTCTGGATGGAGAGCAAATTTGGAACACTAGCGGTAAGTACAGAATCTTGCCTAGATAGGGCATCAGAAAAGCATTCATATGTTTTGATAAGCTAGGCTACCATGAATGAGATCATCGGAAACTTAGGGGCGTTTGCTTTCAATAAAAACTCCACCTCATACCCCTTCCCAAACCCAACCCAACCTTCCCAAACCCAACCCAACCTTCCCAAACCAAACCAAACCAAACCAACCAAGCCACCCATCAAAGAACAAATTCTAAATTTGTTTTTGAGAATACAATAATCTCTCGTCGTCAGAATACATAAATTTTTCAGCACCAAACATTTTATTCAGTGTTCGTAACAGCAGTCACAGACTATTTAAATTTAACCTAGTGTTTATTTTTTTAAACTTTCAGAGCTTAAATGTCACAAAGTATCGGGGGATACCGATGCCTATAAAATCGTCAAATACAAGCCGCTGTGCTCGTAAAAAGGAAAAATATTTAAATTCAAATAAATAAATAAACAAATAAATAAATAAAAATAGACAATTCGTAATGTCTTTTGCGCAGTGTTGTGAGGATACCGAGGCTGGTAGTGGGTAGACCAAGTGTGTTAATAACACCATTCGTGCGCGTGATTAGCGCGTTGTCATCTGTATGTAAGCATTTCTAGGTGCATATCTACACGCGCGAAGTGTGCATGAAATGTATTCTCGCGCGTTAAAAATCCACATTTTATTTTATTTTATTATTTATATCTCACCCATCTCTCTCTTTTTTTAGGCGTACTTTCCCAAGTTTCTTTCGGCTGTCTCCATATAGTTTCATACTTTTAAAATACATCGGTGGTAAGATGACCTCGATAAAGACATAACAAACAAGTTTGACTGGAATTTTTCTCTTATTTTCTAACAGTGCACTGGTTTTGGTTGAAAACTTTTTTAATATGAGAAGGAAAGAAAGGATGGAAGAAAGAAAGAAAAAACATTTAACAAATAAACGAACGAATGAACGAAAGAAAGAACGAATGAAAGAAAATAAAGAGATTTAACAAATGAGGGAAGGGAAGAAAGAAAGATATTTAACAAATAAATGAACCAATAAAATAAGGAAAGAGATTTAACAAACGAACGAACGAACGAAAGAGAAATAAATAAACAAAGAAAGAAACCAAGAAAGAAACAAAGAAAGAAAAATAAATAGTGAAGCGGAAAAAAAGAGAAACGAAAAGGCAAACGACGCAAGGAACGCTAACAGAAAAGTGCAAAAAAAATTTTCTTAGAGACGAAGGTTGTTTCACTCTGTAACAAAGACGCTAAGACGACACACCGAAATGGAGGATGGAGGATTGTTTCCATTGCAGTAGTCATACTGGGGTTCGCCCGTCTCCCCGTAGAGAAATCCGGGTGGAGCAGCATAATTCTGGTATACTTGTTAGATCTTTTATGAAGTTTTCTTTAAAAGTACAAGCTTCTGCAGTAAATTTCAAAGACAAGTATTTTAATGATTTATTATTTTTAATTTATCGTTGGGGATTCCTTCAGGTTTTCGGCATAAAGCTTTTTTAAAATAAAAGTTTATTTCAGTGTTACTTTTTAAAATAATTATTTTTGTTAACTTTCTTTCTTTACTCTGGGGAACGATCGCAGGTCCAGTTCACCCACCTGTATTTCTATTGAAGGAACATTATCAGAGTTTGACATTTTGTTTTCTTCCTCCGTCGAGTAAGTTCCATAAATTCTGTTTGCTCAAAGGTGACCTTTAACCTGACCGGCAAAACAGACTAATTTAAAAATATTGAAAATAACCATTAATTTCTGGGGGGTCATGCAAGTTTGTCAGAGTGTTTACTTCTAAACCTTAAAACTTTCATGCATGGACGACCAGGCAACAGATAATGTCAAGCCCTGATAGTTTTCAAATTAAAAGTATATTTTTATGTTTTGAACATGTGTGTTGTGTATGTCTTCAAGATTTATTTGCTTTTGCTTTTACTTTTACTTTTCAAACGTTTGCTTTCTATTTAGCATCCTTTTCTGGTATTTGCTTCTGAAATAGGTTCATAGATGAGAATATATGTTTTTTAAAATAATACTTGAACGAAGACTGGAGCAGCTTTCCCGTCTTATCTACTCTGGTTAGCGAGCGCACTAGGGATCATAAGGGAACGCATGGGGCAGAGCATTTGAACTCGGGGGATATTGAGTTCTTCAAGATTAGCAGTAACAAGTGATCATGAGAATACGCGCACCTAAACACTTCATGATTTTTGATAAATTTACAAAATTGAGAACAACAATGCTCATATGTAGTGCACTACTATATTTCAGCTGTAAGCACTTCGCGTCATCTGAAAACCAAGCTTTCTTAAAGAAGGAAAAGGTTCACACCGCGTAGCTCGGCAGTGGTCAGAACATAAGAAAGAGATTCGGGGACGTTAAATAATACGGTACTCTTTTTCACCCCCCCCCCCCACACACACACACACAAAAACATGAAAACTACACAGGAAAGAGATACAGGCTTTTGAAAAAAAATTGCCGAAAGGTCTAGCATGTATTGGTCTATATGCAGGCACTTTAAGCATCGCCTCCAACAGTCAAGCTGGTGCCGTTACTACGCACATTGCTTCCTTCGTCGCTGGCATCGTTTTTGTTGTTTCTTTCAGATCTGACGGCTCGCCTGTCGTGGGTCAAGTGGGAGAGCCTGGGTGTGCGGCGCCGTTCTCTACCAACAGGTCTTGCACCCCACCCTCATGTGCAGCCCACTCCTCACCCCCACCCTCACTCGCTGGTGCCCGGCGTCCCACAGCCTGCTGGTGGCTCCCATGGCGACTGAACGCTGCTCTCTACAACCTAGCTTCAGCTGCAGTTTTGCCGGTTGATTGATATCTGTATCTGGGTATCTGCTTTTATACATTGAATCAGAATTTGTCTTTTTTCAAGTGGAGCTGAAAACTGAATGAACTCGCTAGAACACAGTTTCCAACATCGCAACTACACCACGGAAATGAAAACAGGGAAATATCTTCAGTAATCCCTTCCTAGCCGCACACTGCCCTATAAAAAGATTTTGTGAGTACTGCTAAATCTTTCTATAGCAAAGTGTGGTGCGCGTGGATACATAACGGCCGTTATTACACAGAATGGCCAGGGTCCGGGCGGATTTTCTGTCATAACGGCACTAATAATGTGAAATGACCGTGATCTGACTTAGGCTGGATTTTCTGTCGAACATTTATTGCTTAACACTGTCGATCTAAACAATCTGTAAGCGGTCTTGTAATTCTTAAATTCAAATGTTAAAATATGTGTTGTGCGTACAATTAAATATTATGCCTTCTCCTGTATCTCGGGGCAGTATTGTTACTCGGGAGAAAATGCGGGACAGAATGAGTGCTAGAGAAAAAGTAGTTTTAAACTATCATCAGTGTGTTCGTCTGTTATAAATTGTGCATGTGCGCGCGTGTGTGTGTGTGTGTGTGTGTGTGAGTCCGTGCGTGCCTCTGTGTTTCTGAGTGTGTGAAAGAAAGAGATCTTATGGTATGCACACACACGCGGGTGCATCTGTGTACACTCGCATGTGTGCAATACTTCTGCACTACATAAGCAATGCAGCACATTGCCAAAACAAGAGAGAGAGCGCGCGCGCACAATAATTGCATTTTACTAAACAAAGTGTCCACGTTAGGCTTTTTGTTATACCTGTTAATTCTATGTAATTAGCTCGCATTTTTTTGAGGGTGGTTATTGCAGTATACGGTGTATATGCGCATAGTGAATTTTGCCATTAGTCTATACGTAAAGCCTTCCATAACAAAACTCGTATATATATATATAAAACATTTTAAAAGTACTTGCCTTGCCAGTTTAAACTGCTTCTCTCGTTGATATGAAATATATTGCAACATTGTTTAGAAATGTAAGTAACTGATGGGTGGTGTTTATACCCAAAACTGAAGGCACCTCATGTAACCTGCCATCAGCTAATGAATAATAATAAGTGAACGAAACTTTCAGAAGCAATGAAAGCTAACTGTTAACAGGATCTCTGGGCGTTCGTGTGCGCGTGCGCGCGGACACACTTCTGTCTATCTATATCTGTATACACTCCTTTGAACATATTTATTTGAAACTAAAATGACTCTACTACTGTTAATAAGGAACAAATGAGGACAGAGCGCTATAAATCGTCAAATGACAACCCAACAAAGTACTGGCAGCGCTAGACACAACCGTATGCTGACGTATGCAATCAAGGGAGCCTACCGTACCCAAACACGTAGCAAAGAGAGAGTCGAAAGTAAGGAACGTGGCAGATCTTCAAAAAAGATCTGCCACGTTCCTTACTTTCGACTCTCTCTTTGCTACTGTTTCCAACTGGGAAAGCAAGAGGAAATAATTCGACTGTTCTCCCATCCACCACCACTACCAACACGGTATATTTTTTTAAAAGTCGTCGTTATTGTCTTAATAACTGCAAAAAAACGTTTGTGGATACTCGGAGAAAATACAAAAGATAAGATTTGGTCGACCAAATAGCGGTGTGCTTCGCTTTGTGAGTGGAAAAATGTTTTTTCACCTTCTCTTCGCGAGTAGTGCTAGCAGCTGTGCGTGCGTGCGTGCGTGCGTGCGTGTGTGCGTGTGTGCGTGTTGTGTGTGTGTGTGTGTGTGTAAGCGAGCGAGTAAGTGAATGGACAGTTGAAGGAAAAAGAAAAGGAGAGAAAGAAAATAGTACCATTTATTTTACCCTTGACAGTCTGAAGTGAGAGGTAGCGCTCTTTCAACGACGGCCAAAAGAAGGAAAGAGGTGCGAATTATGGCATCGGGGGTCCAAGGGAGGGAGGGAGGAACAAGTACGGAGGCAGGAAGGGGAAAAAGGTTTTGTGGGTGGGTCACGGCCGCAGTACTTACTGCTATACATCGGATCCCAGCAGGGGTTTCTCTCTTAACAAACGCGTTTTCACCTCTAACATCAAAGCGAAGATTTTCAGCAGCCTCTGCAAACTTTTCGTTTGATTTTAATTGCGTTTCTCTAGAACTGCTCAGGAAGGTTTGTGCGCCAAACACCAAAGGATGAAGACAACGTAGAGTGTGCGAGGGTGTGTGTGTGTGGGGGGGGGGGGATATCTGTTTACGTTAGCTTGCAGCCATTCACGTGCCTGAGATGGGAAGGTGCACCTTTAAGCCACATGACCCGAAATCAGCCAATGAAAAAGCCAGTGAGTTATCGACTTCCACTGCGCAGTACTTGTGCGCAGCGTGTCCAGCAAAGGGAGATGAGCCAACGGTATCTGTGGAACGCGTCGGCAGCTGCGACACACGGAACCTTGCTTCTCCATTGGCATTGTCGTTTTACGGAACGTAGTGAAATCTAGATCACCGAGTCGTGACAGTAACTCACTAGTCGCTGGATTCTTTCAACAGCCTTAGTATACCAAGAATCGCCAATTTCTAGCCCCTAGAGATGGTAAGTCTGTCGTTCACGTTTAACCTACAATACCATTTGTAGAGCTACAACGCTCTGCAATTACTGGTGCTAGTTTTGATGGCACTGTAATAACACCAAAGAAAGGAAATTTTCGGGGCGACATATTGTAATGGTTGTTACAAAGCCTTCAGTATCTGTATGCTGAGGCCATATTTATTATACGTAAATGTCGAAGGCTATGATCATGCAAAGACGAGTTTTGGATGTTACCTTGTCTGTTTGTTGTTTGTGTGCGATCAAACCATCCGCAAACATACAGGCGCGCACACACATATACACTCGCACCCACGCACGCGCCCTAACACACATGCATGATAAAGACATTTCAGCAAATTTTGGATGTGTATATCAAAGCTAAGTGTTACACTTGTGACATTGTACAATTTTTGACTCTACATGTTTGAATCCAGTTATGTTGCTAAACCTGTCCACTAACGCAGATAGCTGTAGACTATGAAAGATTTTTGGAACGCATGCTCATGCACACACTTTTTTGTATCGGAGCTGTCATCGACAAATGGTTCCTGTGTCACACTTAGGAGTACAGTCTGAATTTTTAAAACAGACATTGGCATTGCCGGCTTCTTGTGTGAAGGAATGCAGTCATTTGAAGCTGCTGTACCGTTAACAAGGCCATGTCACGTCGATTGCAGTGATGACAACAACTACAAAGATGACAGCGATGTGGCCTGTGGTAGTCTAAACAACGCAGATACTGGTTGTTTACGAGATTCTAAGCGGGGGCCAATGGGGAGAATTCTTCAATGAGAGACCTTTTACGCGCGATCGATAGCCAGGGTACTCAATAACTGCGTATGCGCTGTTTGCAAAGCGGCGTGACATCGCGAGCGTTCTTAATACGTCGGGCTTCACCGGCAGCTGTAGGTGGAAATTCAGCATCCAAGTTCTCCCACCTCACCAGCCCCAACTTTTCCTTTTCTTTTTCATTCTTTCGTCTAGTTCAGCAGAACTGATTTATTTGATTGTTCAGGCGTGTAAACACCTTGCCATTTTTGTTTGATATCTGTCGTCTGTCCCTTGAACAGCAGGCTTGTCGCTGTTTGGAGATGCAGGCCGTGTTGTATTGTAAGGGGCAACCCGTTGTTTTAGCTGACTGGCGGGACCTTCCTGTTTAAACGTTGTTGGCTGTCCCTGCAGTTTCTTCTGCTTGGTTAGCGTCCAGGAAAGGCTGTCACTCTGTTTTTACTCTAGGTTAAACTATGCTTTTTTTAAACACACAGTTTTCAAGTATATATGCAGATGCACATGCATATGTGTGTGGAGGGACGATATATAGAAAACGTGACTGACTGCGTATGCCGTTGTTGTTATTTTACATCAAGGTAAACATTTAGCGCGATTATACATTTCTTCGCGGTTTAAATTCTCCTCAGTCCATCGCCCATGCACTCACTCGCACGCGCTCGTGGATGTATACAACTACCTACCTACACAGACACGCTGTCAAACATAATAACAGACAAGCTTTCACAGAGATAAAACATACAGAGCCCGTCGCACGCACAACACACACTGGCTATCACACACAGCACACACTGGCTATCACACACAGAACTTGCTGGAGTGAACGCCCCCAGTGTTTTGCGTCTACAAATTAGTCATTCTGAACCCGAAGACCTCTTGGAGCTGTCGCAGTTAGGGACTGCAGCTTATACATCCTGTTTATTGGGCATAGCAGGATTGCACGCACCCACTCGCCTGCAGTCTCCGTGTTGCTCTATCCATCTGTCTGCATCTGTATCCGACTGTCTGTCTGTCGCTCTGTTTGTCTTCTTTTCCTTCCATCATTCTTTTTCTTTAGTTTCTCTTTGCCCTCCTTCATCTCTGTCATTCCACTATCTTTTCTTCACATTTGCGAGCGTCGAATCAAAATATTCACTTACCCATCAAAACGAAAAGACAACACAGCGGCAGTCCCCACCCCCTTCACACGACTACCACTTCTTTCCAGCCACAATAACCCATGTCCAGCAGTTAAGAAGTCTGTGCTGTTCAAAGATGCTTGAAATCTCCAGCACGACACGAATGAGGACCTGACGTAGGTTCTTCCGCCGCTCACGTGACAACATGCGCAAGTGCTGGCGCCAGACCGCCACGTGGTCCCAGCATGCATCGCGGCGTCTAAACTCTTTGCAGGCTGCATTGAAACTGAAGTAGTTGCATGTCTGGAATGACAGTTAGATTAGACAGAACAGGGACCCAATTTCTCAAAAAGAGGCCGAATTTTCAGCCGCGTGTTTGGAGCACATTTATGCAGGGGGTTCTCATGGCGCTTGAGGACCGCTCACTTGAATTCTAGGAATCTGTCCAAAGCGTTTCTGCTTGAGGGGACGACGAAGCAAGACATTAACAACGAGAGGTTTATTCGTTCCTTAATGTTAACTAGCGAGTTAGTTAACGACAAGGATGCAGCGCAGGTCGAGAACAGGTAAATGCTTCTATGGTTGTTTGAGCTGCTCACCCCCTCACCCCCATCCCCATCCCCACCCCCATTCCCCCCCACCCCGTCATCAGTGATCCTCCATTCCATTTGTAACTAGGAGAAACATGGAGATGGAAAGTAATTGCGCCTGAAGTGGAGGAAGGCTGGCGAAGTTTATTTATAGACGGGAAGAGGAAGAAGCGAAAAGGTTTCTTTTAAAATGTCTGAAGTTTACGCGCTTGTCGCTTGCGCGTGAGACTTCTGTCTGAGCAGACGATCTAAGCGTTAAGCGGGTACAACACTGTAATATTTTTTTTCTCCATAGTTTAACAACTTCCATTATTTGTCGTGTGCATGCACATGTAAATGTTCAAGCGCATAAACTTAATGACAGAAAAGTCAAAGTATGGCTTGTGCACTACTCTACAGGGAAGCTGAGAATAATGCACGAAAATTAATATGAAGTAAAATTTTCGCGAGTGTGTCCAACATTACTTTAGATAAATGTCGTTTACGCGAGTGCCGGCTTTCGTCTGTCCTCAGCGTGAGTGCATTTCAGTACACATCGGTCAGGCAGGGGTACAGATCGGCAATGCATGCTGGGAGCTGTACTGCTTGGAACACGGCATCCAGCCCGATGGAGAGATGCCGTCTGACAAGACCATTGGGGGTGGCGACGACTCCTTCAACACTTTCTTCAGCGAGACGAGTGCCGGCAAGCACGTGCCACGCGCTGTCTTCGTTGACCTTGAGCCAACTGTTGTCGGTAGGACGTCATCTAAACGCTTACTGACGTTTACAGTTTGTTTATCGAATGATAGGGTGCACTTCATGAAAAGGTAAACGTTCAGTAGAACTTAGCTAATGATCCCTTCCGCTCGCCAGACGCCAGCCTTTAAGGCTCTACGCTTTACGTTGGTTCTAATTAATAATGATATGGGGTTCATACGTAGGCCGCAGTTTTGTCATCCAGAACATGTTTGTAGTCATTAACCTCTTCACAATATCTGCGTTGTGGCCGGAAGTTTTGATACTCAGAACATGTATACTCCTAAAGCGCTTCACAACCTTAGGCATGACATTTGTTTGCCTTAATGTTTACTGGTAACTCTCCCCATTCGCTCTCTCCTCTTCTGTCCTCCCCCACCCCTAAATCCATCCCTAAGAATGGGGAGTGACAAAACGGCGGGCTACAGGTTCCTTTTATACTATATTCATATAACACGTATGTGCTTTAGTGCGTCCTTCGGTTTTTAATTTTTTTCTTTTGCTTTGCTTTAATTTGCATTGCTTTAGTTTTAGTTTGGTTGGTTAGTGGGGTTTTTACTGATTCGCTTTTTTTTACAGCCATCCCTGTTCAAATTTCCCCTGTTTAGTGTAACAGCGGCACAAACATTTGAGTTTGTAACTGTTAACGGTAACGACGACGACAAACGAAAGCATAAAGCTTCACTGCTTGTCTTGGCGCACAGGTAATCACAGGAAAAAAAAACGCACGATAAATGATGTTTGATTGACGTTTTACAGACACCGACGAAGATGCGAGCAGTAAAGGTAAAGGATTTCTTGTCACCTTTATAGGTCGTAGGGAGTCATGGGACAGGCAGGTGTACATTCACAGCTGGGGACGTGAACTTGGGGAAGTGTGCTGCGGTGCACAGGTTTCGAACCAGCCTGTGACTGTCCCCTCGGGTTTGGAGGTCGGCGCTTCAGCTACTGGGCCATCCATTTCCCCCAGCAAGAAAACGATGCTTATTAGATATTTCCATTTAATACTGTAACATCCCAATTTTGACCATCTGTCTGTGTCCAGATGAGAATGTCGATGCTGGAACACTCATCTCAGGAACTCAAAAAAAAATGCATTGTGAGAATTAGTATCTTAAACACATAAACATAGGCACTAAGATTTCGTGATTACTTAGATGTTAAAAGTACGTTTATTACTGCTGCAGCTGTTGAGACATACCATAAGCGGAAAGGTTGTTCTTACCACACACAGTTAAAGTGGCATGTACAGATGTAACACTGTATCTAGATTCACATTTAAAAGCGAAAACAAATGTTTATGCTAAGTTTCGTGGTGGGAAGGGAGTGTTTGCACCAGCAAAATTACAACCTCAACCAGTCTGAACTATAAGACAACCTAAAAGTATACAAGGCCCTTCCTACTTACCCAGGTGTCTGCGCATCTACCTACGAACCGTTTGAATCAATGTCAGTTCCACAAAATGGCCGCCGGGCTCAGGGAAACTGCCCATGTTGTGACGACACAGCAATCCCTAGCCCGTAGGACAGACATCTGGTCGTCGTGACAACGAAGAAGACTAGCTAGGAGTATCTATTACCCAGGCCCCGATCGATAAGGTCCAGAGAAACGGACTGAGAAGTGAATAGGGTGATTCCCCCCTGTAGAGACCTGTGAACGCTAAGGCAGCTGGACTGGAGACAGCCAGTGAGAAGTCGAAGGTCGAGAGGTCAAGAGAGAGAGGTCGATTGGTCCAAAAATAGAGCGAGCCTGTGCACAGGTAAACAAACAAACAAACAAAAATCTAGAAGATTAAAACAATTGTTCATTCACGCATGCAGGGACAACGAATGAACGAACTACGCAGAGCGATTCTAAATTTCCTGCTCGGACGCTTCGTCTCATTTAATTTCTGCAGTACTCAAGCTATTTATAGAATCTCCCAGCGTAGACTGAGTAAATACATTAACTCGTGAGACCATGCGTCCTGAGGTCTACTTGAAGGTAAAGATTAACGATGTGGTCTGTAAGCGTTGGGATCAAACGCGAATGAAATATATTTTGACGGGAAACGTTTCTGGTAATAGTATGAAACCCCTGATCTGCTTGCTAGGTAATGTGCTTAGATATTCAAAGTCACTGATTGTTTATTTATACTTGATGTCACTAATGAGAAGATAATTCCTTTCTCGGGTCCGTGACTTCATCTGACAATTCGTTGTGTGTATTCATCATAACTTCCTCTTGTCATCTGATTTCTTCTGGCTACACCTCACGAAGAATTAGTGAGAGGGAAGCTCCCATGCCGCTAGGTGGTGTTCACTGCTGACCTCGGCACGACACAATAATTAGCGGCCACCCAACTCTCTGTGCCAGACGAGGTTCGAACCGGGACCTACCGCCAGCTGTTCCACCCGGAGCAGCTCATCACTGGCAAGGAGGACGCCGCCAACAACTACGCCCGCGGCCACTACACCATCGGCAAGGAGATCGTCGACCTGGTGTTGGACCGCATCCGCAAGCTGTCCGACCAGTGCACGGGGCTGCAGGGCTTCCTCATCTTCCACTCCTTCGGCGGCGGCACTGGGTCTGGCTTCACGTCCCTCCTCATGGAGCGGCTGTCTGTGGACTACGGCAAGAAATCTAAGCTGGAGTTCTCCATCTACCCGGCTCCTCAGGTAAGCCAGTTCATATCAGCTAAGCCCCACTTCTCCCTCCCTTCCCCCAGCAAATGTCCCTCCTGCTTCGTCGAACTTGTTGATAGTGTGCATGAGCAAGTTTCGACGAAGTAGGTCACACATTGGACCGGTTGTGCACAGCAGCAGCTAATTCCACTACATGTAGCATTTATATGTATTTACTGTTCTCCTTGCTGCATTATTCCTTTCGTTTCTTTTGTTTCTTTTTTTGGGGGGGGGGGGGGGGGTGGGGTGGGATTGGGGGATGTTTGCCCTTTGACTTGGTGGAAACATGATCGCACTTAGAGATTGGTGGTGGTGGTGGTGGGAGGGGAGATTGCAGTGTACAGGCCTTTGTTTTTCCTACTAGAAACTGATCTTCGGAATGCTTGAACTCTACTCCTGAAAATGTGTTTCTCAGTCAGAATGTTTGGTTCACAAATCATTAGATGTTGGTTACATGACACACGCAAGCATTAGTGGTGAGCATATTCTCTCCTTAGGTAGACGTAATTTTCCAAACATAGATAACTGCTTGATATTCTATCAGCACTGACAGTCACCGATTTTCAAGGTGTGAGGTGGTTCTGTGAGACGGACGTGTGCCCCTCGTAACGGGGCATTCTGACACATCCGTCTTCTGTCCTTACCGTCAGGGCCACATGGAAGCAACAGGGCAGCAAAGACATGGAGTGTCAGACTCTCTCCGACTCCGTAGCATAGTATTACTTAGAAGAATCAATTATGTGCAGGCGTGCGCGTGCACACACTCGCTAGCTTCCACGCGCGCTAGACCACTCGTTCCAGGTATCGACGGCGGTGGTTGAGCCGTACAACTCCATCCTGACCACACACACCACCCTGGAGCACTCGGACTGCGCCTTCATGGTGGACAACGAGGCTATCTACGACATCTGCCGCCGCAACCTGGACATCGAGCGACCCACCTACACCAACCTCAACCGCCTCATCGGACAGATCGTGTCCTCCATCACCGCCTCCCTGCGTTTCGACGGCGCCCTCAACGTGGACCTGACGGAGTTCCAGACCAACCTGGTGCCCTACCCCCGCATCCACTTCCCCCTGGCCACCTACGCCCCCGTCATCTCCGCCGAGAAGGCCTACCACGAGCAGCTGTCGGTGGCCGAGATCACCAACGCCTGCTTCGAGCCGGCCAATCAGGTCGGTCCTTGTAAATTTGTATCCTTTAATTTTTATCTGCTTAACTGTCAGTACGTTTCTTTCTTTCTTTCTTTAGTTTTTTTTCTTTATTTCGTTTGTTCTTCTTTCTTTCTTCCGTTCTTTCTTTTGTTCTTTCCTTTTTCGTTCGTTCGTTCGTTCGGTTTTTTGGGTTGTTTTTGTTTCTTTCTTCTTGCTTGCTTGTATACGCGTACGAGATTACGTACCCGTGAACGAATGGATGGATGCCTGCTTCTGTACTCTCCTCAGTGAAAATCCCCCCACCCCCGTTTGTTGTCCAGATGGTGAAGTGCGACCCCCGTCACGGCAAGTACATGGCCTGCTGCCTCCTGTACCGCGGTGACGTCGTCCCCAAAGATGTCAACGCCGCCATCGCCACCATCAAGACCAAGCGCAGCATCCAGTTCGTCGACTGGTGCCCCACGGGCTTCAAGGTCAGCG
>SMGT01011179.1:106762-130973 GCA_004794575.1 Lanistes nyassanus
TTGATTCATAACCCGGTCAATAACGTGTGTGTGTAGATACGGATAGCGCTGGGATGAACGTATGAGAGTGTGAGTGATTGTTCTACGTATACCAGTAGATGTATAGTGGAGCATCATTCATTGTGTAGTGAAATATTCTGGAGTAACTGTAAATAAATAGAGTAGTGTATTATCGTTGCCTGCTTTTGTTAGGTTGTGCGCGTGACAAGCAAGGGGGTGGGGGCTCGAGCCGGTTAGAAATTGAGGAAATTAGGTAGTGATTGCAGTGTTAGTTTCCCCCTTCTTGACACATTTTTATGTTGTGATAACTCGAGTCGAACGAGCAGAGTAGTAAAACACATAAAGCGCCATACCCTAGACACGACAGAGAAAAACCGCGACACAGCGACCAACACGTTCTCTGACGTAGTTGATTCTTGTGATCTAAAGAGAATTTACTTTCACACACTGTCATTTGCACACGGCACCTTTAAGAAGATGTCATCGATTGCAAACACGTCATGAAAAGAAAACAACGTCAGGTTTCTCCGAGCTTCCGTCCTTACACACCTGTCCACATGTCCACCTGTCACTTTCGCTTCCTTTTAGTTGGACGTGACCTCCTTACTGCTGGCGTATAACCGAGTGGCCATTTTGATGTCTTTATCTTTTCGGTCAAAACGTGGCAATATCACAGAGAAAACCGAAGTAAGCCTTTTAAATGGCTTCCCTCGAATCATTTGCATAACAGAAAGTCTGCGGGACAATAAGTTAACTTTTCACTTGTCTGTGTCATTTCTCATTTGTGCTGAAAGTTCTTATTCTGGAATCTCAGACCAAGACATGTTAGCCTGTTAGTTATTTCCGACGGGCAGGAATCGAGTAAATGGCTGATCAGCCAACCAGTCTACGACATTCACATCCTTCCATTCACTCCCTTTTCCTCTCTCGATCTGTCTCTCTCTTCCATGCAGGAAGAGGCGCGCTGATCATCTGTAGACCGTTGAGGATGAAGTGTTTCTCAACACGTGTGTTTACTCCATCTGCACAGGTGGGTATCAACTACCAGCCGCCCACGGTGGTACCTGGCGGTGACCTGGCCAAGGTGCAGCGCGCCGTGTGCATGCTGAGCAACACCACGGCCATCGCCGAGGCCTGGGCCCGTCTGGACCACAAGTTCGACCTGATGTACGCCAAGCGCGCCTTCGTGCACTGGTACGTGGGCGAGGGCATGGAGGAGGGCGAGTTCGCCGAGGCGCGGGAGGACCTGGCTGCCCTGGAGAAGGACTACGAGGAGGTTGGCATCGACTCCACAGACACCGCGGGAGGAGAGGGGGAGGAGTACTGATCGGAAACTAAGCAGAGAATCAAGAGCGGAAGTGACGACATTTCCAAGTTTCATGCAAAGTTGTGTTCCGACAGCTTTTATAAACTCGTCTTTTCTGTGGGGAAGGGGTGAGGGATGGGATACAGTTGGGGCACGGCTTAAAATACTGGAGAGAGTGAGAGGCTGCTGATCCAACTAGAAAAATGTTGGAAGTGGTTTGCTGGCGCTACGAAACGCACGAAAGTTTAAACAAGTGGTTTGCTGATGTTACTTTATACACAAAAGTTTAAACAGGGGAGGCCAGCCTGCTGTCCTCAAGGCCTTCCCATGTGGCCCGCGAAGGGTCTCCAGAAATATAATTTTTTGTCAACGTTAGTATAGTTTTTGAGAAAATTAAAAGGGTCAAGACGAAAATTCAATTGAGAAATATCAGAGCTCTGAAATATTAGGCTGCATATTTACAAGGGATGGGCACCAAGCTTTGCTTTTGTCACAAGTCGTCAAGATTCAAACTACAAAGGACAAGATAAGTCGCCATTGTTGAAGAGTGAGTGTCGCGAATATTTTCGTATGTTGCAGTTTGTCGCAAAAGTCTCTGTGGCAAAAGGGGCTCGCTGTGTCGGAAAATAATGTGGCAAAGGACTGGCAGGTCCAAAAATCGCACTAGTTATGGCGGGCATCAATCATTTTCTTTCTACTTGTAGCACAGGATTTCTTAAGGCATTTTAGGTATAGATTTCTATACAGCACAACCACCCAGTGCAAATTATCTCCCTTCCTCCACCAGGTAACAAGACCTCCGCCCCGCCCCGCCCCCCCCCCCAACCACACACACACATACATGCGGTCTGCGGATGGCCAAAGAAACTGCGAAGTAGGCCGTTATTCGAGAAAGGTTGGCCACCCCTGGTTTAAAAACTCTCAAAGGAACAGTATCAGAGATTACATACAAACAGTTGATTACGCAATACCATGCTAGTGAAACGTGTTACATCTTATTAATAATAATAATAATTCTCCAGGATCCCTGGATTTTAATTGCCGTACTAAACAAAGCAAGCACGAACCTACACGCTTTGATGTCGGATATTAAAACAAAAATCTGTCAACATTAAGTTGACGATGTAACTTTTTAATTGGTGCTTCGTCCCTTCCTAAAGTCCATTCTTGCCATTGTCTTCATCTTTCTTCAGATGTTTTAGCTCACTGAGTGCCAGCAAACCACAGCATACAGGATTTTAGAATAGAGAGTAGGATTTTACCATCTTTTTATTTTGTCTCTTGTTATTGCTGATGTTGACATTTTGTATATATTGTTACTTCATTGTACCTACGATGTTGTATTACTTTATTACAGTGTCGTATATCTTGAGGTAATAAATTCCTTACACAGAAGGACAATAGAAATATATTTTCTTTCAAAATTTTCTCTTAGAATGAAATTAATGTCTCCTGTCATGTGTCACAAATAGCTATTTAGCAATTGAAACTTGTCTGCAGATTTATATTTTGCGAAAGTCATCGAAGGTTATTGAGACAAGTGAGTGAACGTTGAATTTTGATAACTGAACAATTTAATGTGTTGTCCGTTGACCATTTTCAATATTCTCTTATTTATATAATTGTTCTAATATAGAAAAGCAACAGCTTGTTGAAATTTGAGTGGTGTGGGGAGACACGTGTTTGGGGCAAATTTTACCATCGAGCTTTCTATAGCTTCATAGGACTGATGATTCGGCTAGAAGAAAGAATCCCAGACAGTTATTGGAAAAAAGGTGATATTTGTGCCGTCATTCAGGGAGAAAATGAATGTAGGACTTTACAATGAATGTAGGTGGACTTTACAAGGAACAGATCACGAAGGACCGAAATGTTTTCACTGACAGCCAGCCACAAACGCAGATTAACACTGAACTATGCACTGACACAACCACCAGAGTGACAGCTGCAGCAAGGTTGCCGGCGCAAAGAGACAGTCTAGATTGAGGACTGGCCGAATGTAGTCTCGTACAATGTTGTAACTCCATGAAATAATCCTCGACCTCTGCTGGATTCGAACCAGCAACGTCTACATGCTATATGCCGAGCCTTCCAAGACCCCAGTTACTTTAGATTCCTCTCGCACAGGAATACAAGGGCAGACCCAAGAGCCTCTGAAGATAAGCGTCGCTAGACGTTTGCTGTCATGGGAACGGACTGGAGCTCACGAGAAAATGCGCTTACACATCTAGAAAATTGCTGAAAAGAAGGCTTGACAAGTAATTTTACGCGTGTGTGTAGGGGTTGCTCCCTTCCCAGTGCTACATCCGACCTCCTCACAACATGGTGATTCCTTTGTTTGTAGAAAATTTGAGATGCTATATATTTTAGTTTTCGAATATCTGAAGGGTATTCAAGCAACAGATAGTTCTATGAAAAGAATAGCCGCCAAGGAATGACGTAGACTAACATCAGTTAATGGCTGTGCCTCAAAAGTAAAACACCAGCTGTGTGTCTTTCTTAGTGCGAATGACAACACAAAGCCGGTACTTGTTTTCGGCATGAAAACTGTCCACTTGACGTCGTTCGGGTGTATTCAGGTACCCTATTGAGAGTGTTTACCAAGGGCTTCTCGCTGTCACTGGCTGACAAGGGTGTGCGGAAAAAGCCTGTTCTGACGCTACACACAGATGCGATACAACGTTGACTTTCACGAACGGTATTTTTCTGCGTGCGTTAGAATAGGTTCTGCCTCTTCTTTCTATTTCCTTTAGGAATGACGACAATGAGATTAACACATGACACCCATCACAAAAACATTAAGCGAAGATATTAGAAACTAGATCTTTCTATCTGCTCCTGTACAGTAGCTCTGTAATGTTATTAGAGGTATGTCACCTTGTGTTCTAAGTTAAATACATTATCACTAACGTACAGCCTCTTCATGCACACTACAGTTCATTTGTGTACTCGTCCCTACCTCCACACCTCCATCCTTATATACATATATATGCATGAATGCACTCAAATACGTATTTATACATAATTATTATTACGTTTGTTCATTCGTCTGTAGCACCTTTTAAATGAATTTCTTGCCATTGCCCAGTCTGTCTGAGCACTCAGTTCCTGTCGGATCTCACTGCAGACAGGACATTTACTTCCTCTCGGTACCAGAGCGAGACTTTAACCTAGAAAACGCCTCGCTTATTCCATATTTTATAATTTAGGAAAGCAGTCATGGGCAGCATCAACTGATGCCGTTGAAAGGTGTCAAGGGAAGGGGTAGGAGGGATGTATCTAAGCTCTGAGTTATCGACACACCCTTGCCCTTTCACACTATGAGGTCTGCATGACGCATTGTAGCGAAGAGAAAGAGTTCCTGGCAACTTCCTGCCGTCTTCATTGATCAAGTGACTGGCTGGTAGACGCAAACTGGGGTCTGCCCACTGTTGCTAGACTCGGCATTGTTGGTATTGCTCGCGCTTACTTACACTGTGATGTCCCACAAAGTTGCCGGCTGTGACAGTACCAGACGATGCTAGACTGTTCTGGCCACTGCGGCATCTGCGGCAGTACGACGTTGTGTGACGCTGGGAAGGAAAATGTGAATGATAACATATGCCTTCGATCTTAAACAGAACTCAAAGTTAACTCAAAGGCAAGTAATCTATTCCCGATCCCATTCTTTAGCTGGAAAATATATGTGCATAATATATGTACATAATACGTCATTACGCTTGAACGAGCGTTCAGAAATTCGGAACACATGATCCTGCTGAATCGAAATCCAAATTAAGTCAATGCAATTCACATCTGGGGCTGATGTAGTCTGCTGGCGTTTTTAACAACAAATAAACTCATTTTTGAGAAAAGAAGCGCGAAGCCTGCTTTCAGCGAAAACAAAAATACTGTTTACAGAGAAGGAGACAAGGCCATGACTAAAGTTTTCTCCTAGGAAAGGAAAGCGAGAGGCGAAATAAAGACGAGGACCAGGCGGCGTGTGGCAGCGACATGGATATGCACGTCCATTCTCGGACAGGTACCCAAGACTCCATCAGGACCTCCACCGCAAATTCTACGGGTGCCGCCAATGCTCCAGCAACTGTGGAGGAAGCGGACTTCAATTTTAGGTAAGGCTTCCGGTAATCAAATAACACACGTAAAGATTTTAGTGCCCGTCTAGGACAAGAAATAGGCCCAGTTTCCTGTGAATTCATTTTCATGTTATTGCGGCATTACAACGCATGTGCATGAACTTAGCTTTTCTGTTCTAAGTAGAGTGTGTCCTGCTCTTTGGTGCACTAAATTATCATTTTAACCAAATATCGCTAGTCGGATGAAGCGAGAACTTTATTGGTACTAGCTCTGCAGTAGCAGAAGACCGGCGTGGAAAATTTGCCTTTGTTTATTATTTATTTATATATATATAAAACAATGTACTGTTGCGATATTTACAGTTGTGTCATTTGGCATCAGGATACTGGTGAACAACAACAATCACACACGAGGAAAGTAGGCCTATATGTTTTATTCTCCAACCCTTTGTTTCCAAACAAAACTCTCTCGTTACCACAACCCAGAACTTCCACAGAAATCACATGTATACCAAAACCCCTTTCAGACTAACGATCACAACAAGCAACAAATTTAGCCAGTGGAGAGTAATTCGTAAAAGTATCTGAAGAAAAACAGGTTCAGAAAGTAAACAGCTCTAGTCCTCTTTCAACCTGCGTCATACAGAATACTCTTGTCATCCACTGAGTCACTAATTCACACGTCTCCTTTTACATGTATTCCAAAGGCACCGACAGTGAAATGAAAAGACGAGCTTCCGTATATTGAGAAAGTCTTGTTTGTGCCGCGCCCAGCCTGTCGCACCGTTTGAGTTATCCATTCAACTAACAGAGGCACAAGGACGCGGAGTCTTTTCCTATGCTTAGTCTCAAGACTGAACAAACTGACATGTGCCCGGTTGGATCTGGAATGTAAACATCCGTTTATAGTGTAGACACCAGACAACCCTATACATTCAAACAGAAGCTCTAATACTAAACCCTACCCCTACCTCTCCGCAATAAGTTTGGCCATTTCATATATAGCCACATGACTAGACGTTAAGAGTTTGGTTAGGCTAAACCAGGCGACTTTAGGGTGACAGTGTAGTGTTAAACAAGACTACAATCCTGACGTTTAGCAGCATATTGTGAGCATACTTTCTGTAATGATATTCGTCTTCATAGTCACATCCACAAGATGGACAGGCCGTATTTTAGTAGATATCATCTGTATACCATCTTCTCTGGCTATTTATTCCACATATTCTGAGTCCGAATCTGGTGAGAGAGAGAGAGCTAATTCACACATTGGCATCTGCATGAGTGGACATTAGCTTAGCATGTAAGTGGTGAAATGATGAAAACCTTTGTACTTAACACGTTTTTGAATAATGCTTTACGACCAGGAAAAATATCGTGCATGTATAATGTAAACTGCTGACAAACGAATAAAGAAAAACTAAAGCTATGGGAAGGGATAATCTGAATACCAAATCCCGAAAGCATTATTCTGGACGCCTCAATTTGGCCCCGGTTTCCTGGCACCCTTGGTAAGCAGCTTGCAGACTAGGAACAGCCAGCTTCAGAAAGTCTGGTCAGCATCGATCCATTATGACGCAAATGGCGCGGCCAGCGCACGCAAACTCGTGACCTGTCACTGCGGCGGCCGCTGATCGCGGGGAGGTCAATATCACAACAAAGACTGACGTCAGGGGCCGGCAGACTGACATCATGAATGGACTTGTGGGTGTAGGCATCTGGAACATTCTGTAAGCAGCGAGCGGTTAAATTAACTCGTATTCTACTGGTTTATTTCACTCCAAATGAACGGTCATACGTACTGGGGAAAGAAAACACCATATTCTTGGTATGAAGACAGGGCGTGCCTGTTTTGACACTTGGGGTGAGTTCTGCAAATACAGCTCTTTGCAGCTGAGACGAGCCCTGCAGACGCCCACATGTATCTTTGTTTAAAATTTCAATTACACTGACCTACAGGTCAGACTACAGGCGGTGAATAATTCCTTCAAGAAAAGTGGGTGCAGGTTTTTGTAAACACTAAAAGAAAAAACAAACATATTCTGGTCAACTCTTCTGGTAACTAAAACAAGATATAGCATGCTGTAGGTTGTGACTGGTAGCTGGGTGAGGAGAGGATGGGAAGAGGACAGAGGTGGTCAGACAGCCGGAGGTGGTTATGGAATTTGTCTGGTACAGCAAATGTATGAATAGGTATTGAGTAGTCCAGTAGCTATTAAAACAAAGTCATCCTACTATTTTTCTGCAACTTGTATAAAAGTATCTTAAGCCTCTGCGTCTTGCTTTATTGAGATTTATCTCTTGTAAGCATGAGCAAAGGGGTGTAGTTTGATTTTCATAGCTTAGCTACTGGAGACTGTGTAAACAAGGCCCATGAAATCACACAGTATCGCAAGAAAATAAAGACCCGAAGAACACGAACTATCTCAGCGATGGCAGAGTCCACAGTCCCAGATAACTGATCAGATTTTACGATCCGGAAAATTTCAATCTCACTTTGAGAAGAAGACCCCGAGAGATTTGTTAAGGTGATATTTATTTGACAGGGCGTAGCTGGAACGATTCACACGGAGCAAACAAAGAGAAGTCAGAAAAGGAGTGTGTTTTGGGGGTTGGGGAGGGGGGTTGCATCAAATTGCGATCGTGTTATGGGTTTGAACTGAAGTGACCTTAATTCGAGCTCGTCTAAGTTGTCCGACTGAAAGCAAAACGCTGGGCGTTTATTGCTTTATGCAGGTGAAGACATCTAAAGTGATTGCGACAGACGTAAGGTTCAAAAGAAAATTTATGGTGCATCGCGCAGACATTAGCCTCGTAGTGTCATGGCCGCCTGTATGTCATTTCACGACCGAATGATAACGGCCTATCGATATCCTACTAGCCTGGAGGATCGTAGGTCCAACACTGGTCTGCCTCTGATCAGTCCCCTATCGAACAGGTGAAAATGGCTCAATACGGAGCTGTCACGAAAAACAAATGGACGATGTTCGGAAATAAAGAGTCTTAGAAAGACCAGACACAACGTGTGTGTGTGGCTTGTAAGGTGTTGTCACGTGGTTTGATGTCAGGATTTAACTTTCGCCGGATCAGCATGTTATTTTTAAAATTACGCGTTTCGATGACAGGAGGAAATTTCGATCAGCGGTTTCACATAACTATACAAGTTCTTTGGTCATACCGTTGATCTCTGTAATAATTTATTTCCCTTGAAAATAAACGTCAACAAACCACACTGTAGTCACTCTACACTGCCTGGTCCCTTTTTTTGACAGAACTTGACTATTCCCAGTATTCGCAAACACTTCAGGATTTTGTTTAAAAGCAAATCTCTTACCTGTACGGCTTTGCGGATGTAATTTTTTAAGTAAGCAAAACAGTAATCTTGGTTATTGTTCTCCTCGCATTTTCTGCTCACCTATAGGCTGCTCACAGCTGGTAGGCCTACATGTATCCCAAAATTGAGGGTATTAATCTTTTGCATTAAAAAAAATCTTTTTTTTCTCGATCTTTACTAGACCCACTTTTCTGTCAAATTATGCCCATTCCTTCATCCGATGACCTGCCACTGTTTCTCATATGCGTCAATGGCGAGCACTTCTATGAACTTCCAGCTCTCTCATTGCACCGTACGGTCCATACTGGAAAAATGGCATTGATGAAGTTTTAAAAGAAATAGAAGGGTTAATACCAGCGCCCATGCAACCAAGGGAGGTTGTTCAACTGGGTAAGAGAATTATTGAGCGAAACAGCGTGAGCAGGGAGTGTGTGTGGTGTATGAGTGTGGGCTGAATAAGCGATCACGCAAATGCGTGAAGGAAATATTGTAAAAAAAGGCCTAATTTTCTAGGTGTAAGCCCCGTTGTTTCCTTTAACCTAATCACGCATGGAATGTAATGACCTTGCACGAGAGGGAAGGCTTCCAGCACTATTTGGGGGCCTGTGAAAATCTATTCTGTTATTTATTCCCAGTTCGTTTCTGACCGCCTCGGTGGTCTAGTGGTTAAGGCGTCCGCTTCCGAGGCAGAAGGTCAGTGGTTCGCAAAAGTGTCACTCCAGTAGCTTACTACTAGACCCCTTGCGATGTAGGGAACATTACTAGGGCTGTTTGCGCAAACATCACCTGTCCCTTGAAGTACTGGAATTCCTTCGTGCAGGCGTGGATTTTAGAAACTCTGGATTTCCAGCAGAAGAAGTATTTGCCTTAAGTTCTGCTTCTTTCAGAACGAGGTCGAATACAGTCGATCTTCCGACTTTAGGTTCGATGTACTGTTCAGTTAAGAGCTTGCGGGGTCAAGGTTTTGCGACTTGTGTAACAATGCAAACACTTTGGATACAAAATACGGTCACTGTGCGATGTGCGAATTTAAAAAAAGAACTGATGAATTTCTGTAGGTGTTCTCTGTACAGCTGTACAAATGGTAAAACGACAGCAAGTTTATACGAGCAAAATGATTCCTAGCAAGCAGAATATCAGTCCTGGCAAAGAGAAAACTGACGGCAAGCCATCCTCCCGCTATGCGATCGGAAGACGAAATAACTGTCGGTATATCAAAAAGACCTGCCAATATAAGAGTCCAAGAGAGGCGTGGCCTTGGTTTCAGCAAGCAGACAGCAGTCCAGCAGTGTTTGGTATCTATGGTGTAGGCCATTCTGACTTCCTTTTAGTTATATGATGTGACGTCATTTTATGTACGTCCTGACGCCTGAGAGCGGCGCAGGTATGTGGATTTATGAATGCGAGTGTGATACCAACACAGTACTTACCCAAAACATGTTGGGAAGACAACGTGCAGTCTTGTTGCTATTGTCTAGTAAACAAACCAACCCGCCCGACAGCCTTTGTTGAGTCAACAATTCACCTGACATTTTGGCGTCAATTTTTACGTCTTGAGAGCGCCTCGTCTTGCTTTGTGAGCACCGACACAAGAGCCATATATTCGATATCTAGGGAGTGGGGCACGCAACTCTGTTGATATTGTTTGGTACACAAAGCATAATCTACACGTCCTTTGGCTGAACTAAGCCCCGATCCAAAAGACTCTTACTTTAAAAGGGACGACATTTTCTTAAGTACCTTTAACACTTCTGCTGTCGCGTGGTTTTTCAGTGTTAATCCCTTCTGTCAGAGCATAGATCGTCTCATGCCGTACGAATTCTCAGCATCATTCAAGGTGTCACCCACCTTGAGCCAATTCAAGTAGGGGCGGAGTAGTGTTCCTGTTTGAAGTCTATACCATCAACAATATTCCCTACGGGAGGGGGGGGGTGTCGAAACGTGTTACGTGGTAATAAAGCTTAGGTTGAAAGCATACGTCTGTGCTGGAAATGACTCAGCTAGGATGTGCCTTTTTTGTATGTCACTTTTCTATAAATAAAAGGTGTGGGGGGGAGGGGGCTTTCGTAGACGCAGTCAGAATCGGGAGACAGATGTCACAGCAGCACCATCTGTTTCCTAGGACAATGCATACCAGTGCATAACAGTTCATACAACGATCTTGTTTATGAGCACTTTTCTGTTAGTAAAATGGGGTTCTTTTCGTGAGACACTTTCTGTTGTGAAATTTAATTTCTTTTTGAAAAACTTTTTACATATATTTGAGATTATTTTAGATAAAACTATTTATGTGCCTGAAAAGACACCGATCTCTTTAGTCTATTTTATTTAAGTTGTATCAGCATGGTCTGCTGATCTTGTGTTCATCGATATGTAACCTCAAAACAATTCAATTTGGCTTTAAGTTTCGAAAGCAGACTAAAAATTTCGGTTAAGGTAGGTAAAACAGGGAAAATTACAGCAATCCAGAATATACCGGATTATGTTGGTTTAAATAGTTTTATTCAGTTCATACAGCAATGCAACTGAAGATATATTCACTGAAAGAAACTGAAAATCTTAAGCGCCTAATTATAATGGTTAGTTTAGATTTTGTGAACAGTAATTATGGGCAACGGACAATGATACATTTAAACATAAGAAGAGGGATGATGATGCTGAAGAGAAAAGACCAAAATGATTTGTTGAGATACAGACGTAAAGGATACATACGTTAATAGCCAGTATACTCTCAGGGGAACAAGACATATTCACCTGTGAGCATATATAAAAAAATGTTGTAATGCTTATAATACACTATAGTATATTATAGTATCAGAAAACGCTGGACCACTACTGGGTAGTATGAACAGACACTAGTAGCAATAACAACTGAAAAACGCATGGTGTGTGGCTGGAGTGTGGGAAACTATATGAAAGGACTGTTTGTTACTAAAACGGATCATCTTCGCTGGTGTGGAAATTTCTTAAGTCAGTTTCCAAACACAATGTGCTGACACAGTGTCTATCTAAAATAATTTATAATGCCTGAAGACAAAACTGGCTGTTCATTAAAACTTCGGCTGGAAAATTAGTGAGACAGGGAATGGCTTAAAAAAATTCTTTTGCTTCAGAACTGTTGAAAGTGACGATGAAGAGGATGCTTCAACTGGAGACAAACTTCAGGTAACTATTTCAGAAAACGGACGGGAGGCGGGCATCACGCACAAAAATACACTTTAAACTGCGCAACCTTACTTCTACATCCACACAATCACCAGCCGAACACTATGCTGCAAATAATGACGACGTCTTTGACTTTTTGGGGTCGAATTTGATTTCTTTTCACGGCAGAGGCTATGCCTGCGGAAAAAATAAGTTGTAAGTATACAAGAAAGATATTTTTCGGGGCTGGAAGGGAGTGGGGGTAGTTGATTTGCAAGAATGAGACTTTAATTTCTATCCTTTGGGTTTTAATTCTTCACTGTGGGGTTGCTGGAACGACACTAGTAAAACATTTAGCGGTAGGTCTGACAAGACTTCTGTTTCAGCTGCGACTGCTTATCTTGGAAGAGAAGGACAGAAGCGAACTTATGCGAAAGCAGATCGATGCCTTCCAGGACAAGGTGTCCCTGTGCTTCAAGACGTTTAACCCGGAAGTGCTGCTTCTGCACATCCGGGCCCTAGCGTCCCTGCCGACTCAGAACGAGATTCTGGCGAGCTCCATCCACTCGCTGGCTCGCCTGCGCATGGTCGTGCAGCGGGAGCTGCTGAAGCGAGCGAGCATGCGCACCGACGGGTCCCTCTACTTCTCGGGCAAGCAGCAGACGTCAGTGGCCGCGCGCTGCACGCAATATTTCGTCTGGTTCTTCGAGTTCATGGACTACCTGGGCGAGCTGCACCACAACTTCGTGGACAGAATATTCCTTCCCCTCTACCGGTTTTTCCACGAGACCACGTTCCTGAGCAGCCAAGGCCGAACCTCTACTTCCGGGTCGGCCTTTTCCAAGCTGACCCATCTGTCAGCAGACAGCAGTGAAACGGACGACGGCAACACCCACGACACCAACAACAATTTTGACGACGATGACGACAACAATTCCACGGTGGACAGAGCACGTCGGCGGGCTCACTCCAGACTGTCCCTGACCTTGCTGAGCAAAGAGTTTGCCGATATCAAGGCCCTGTACGACACCTCGGAGGTGGACAGCGTGGCGCAGAGGTTGTCGTCCCTGAAGGAGCAGGTGGACTTCATGTTGGAGCAGGAGGACGAGCTGGACCCGGACTTGTTCAGTGCCGACAGCGCCAAGCTGGTCCAACACCTGGACATGTCGGAAGGCACGGAAAACCTGGTCCAACTTCCGGTCGACCTGCTGGTCAAGTTCCGGAAGGCGATCTGGCTGTCCCGCCGCTGGCTGGAGCTGGACGACAGGCGAACGAAGGACCTGGGTCAGAAGCTGAGGACAGTCGTGTCGCTGGAGAGCAAACTGACGCAGCGGCTCACCTCGCTGGACGGCAACATTAGCAGCCACGAGCAGGAGCTGGAGAGAGAGACTGCGGCCCTGCAACGCCTGCTGCAGCGAGAGGAGCGGTCTGAGGACCTGAAGCTGAGCCTGTACGACATCGACAGGGACATCCGGGTCATTAAGGCGGAGCTGGAGACACTGCGTCAACAGCGCGAGCGCATCACGGCCCGGGTCGTGGAGGCCAGCAGGCGCGGCGCGGCGCATGAATACCGGCGGCTGAAGATTGAGTTCGAGAAGAACAAGTTGCACCGCTTTCTCCTGGAGCGCAAGTTGGCCACCTTGACCTTCCGCGGGCAGCTGTTGGAGGAAGACAGACGGGTGGAGGTCGAGGTCCGACCAAGCATTGTGCGCCACACCAATCACGTGCAGGACACGTGCGAACGGCTGGAGCAGAGGCTGCAGGAGGAGAAACAAGAGCGAGATCATATCCGCAGCGCACTGCTCCCCATCCGGCAGGACCGCCAATCCTTGGCCAGCCAGATGGCCCGCAGAGGGTCGCAAGGATTTGACAGGTCCCCCCGTTCTAAGGCAGGCGCCTCTGCAGGACTGGACTGCCGCGGCTGGGGGCTGCACGCTGGTGAGGCCAAGTTCGTGCGGACTTACCACACTCCGCGCAGGTTTCGAGGCAAGCCACACCAGCACGTGCTGACTCAGAATGCACAGCTGCGCGCGCCGGGATGGATATCTCCTATCGATTGGTGAGATGTTGAACATAAACATGGACATCACAAAACAAACAAGGCGGGTCAAGTATAAGTAAAATATTCTGTCAAACTCCAGCACGCCGAAGAACACACAGTTCTCCACTGCTTTATGTTACTCGTGCGTGCATGCGTGCGTGTGTGCGTGCGTGCGAGGAGAGGAGAGGTGCACATTTGTTAGAGAGAGTGAGCTAAGGGTGACAAGTGAACGAGAAGAGAAAATGTCGATTGTCGAAAAGTAAACATGTAAACCTGATTGAAACCCACACAAAGGGTGGCACGTTTCAGAAAATGTCGCTGCTGTTTAATATACAGTAGCTTTAATGACGAAACTTGTCTTTGGTTCATGCATTACGTCATTCTTAATAAATATACGCTGTAATTATATGCGTTATATATCTGGATATACTAACAAGCACCAGGCATAATTTACGAAGATGTATTTAACACAAATTATCATTTCATCGTTAGAATTCGAATGAGGGTATTACATAAAATTCTCCTAGCGCTACAACAGCAACATATATCTCTTGATATCACGGAAGCTTACTCAAATATTTATTCTTTTAGAGAGAAATAATACTTTCGCAAATGTCAGGAAATTATTATTACCTAGCCTACACTGGGACAACGGTTGTCTTTTGTGTTCTGAACTGCAGGTGACACGCCTCTGTGATGTATTCAAAACTGCCTCTTTCTGAAAAAATAATTAATTAGTTAGCGGCAGATTCACAAGTAGTCACGAAGATGAAACGCACAGCTTTAAATAAGACACTTTTCTTAAGACTTCACAGAGACTCTCATACACTGTGCAAACAATCTTTACATTATAAGAAGAAAGAAACGGCGTGGAGCTTTTCTCGGGGAGATGACCAGAAAGCTGTGAGTCTGATGGTTTATCCACCAAGACATGTCATTTGTCGGCTGTTTAAATATCTCCCAGGCATGCCGGTAGTTCTGAAATGCCGCAAACACGACCAGGAAGTTTTCTGTTTGTTGATTACCATCAAAACTGTCTCATTGAATTTATCTGATGTCTGAAAATACACACTCCAAACTTGCACCTCGCGTACCAAAGAAAATAAAACAAAGAAGAAAAGAAAAGATTGAAGAAAAAAATGAAGGAAAGAGCGCAACACATAAACGCAAGCATAAAGACATGCACGCACACAAAATAAACATACATGCAGGCACAAACACCAATGAACGCACACATAAACATAAGCATAAACACGCATAAAAAACTCATAAATTCATAAACGTACGTACCAACACATAAGCGCACGCACAAACACACGAACGCACACACAAACATGAACGCTCACACAAACATGAACCCATAAACAAAACACATGAACCCACGCTCAAAAACACACAACGCACAAACGCACGTGAACACACACACGCTCTCTCTCACACACACACACACACTCTCACACACACACTCTCTCTCGCTCTCTCTCTGTCTCACACATACTCACACACACACACACACACATAATAAGCCCAGTACAAATGCGTTTTACATCCATGACGATGACGTTAGAAGAATCTTCTGGAGGGGGTTTTCTGGGGGGGGGGTCATCATGCGGAATATTTTTCGGGTGAAAGGGAACACGAGTTCGGATCCAATTTATTCAAGTCTATAGGACCTGAAAGATGAAAGAAGGATATGCAATCCCAAAGTCATAACCAAAGGCATTACACTATTATGGACTGGGAAAACATTAAGAAACATTACACTATATTATGAACTGGGGAAACATTAAGAAACATTACACTATATTATGAACTGGGGAAACATTAAGAAACATTAAACTATATTATGAACTGGGGGAATATTAAGAAACATTACACTATATTATGAGCTGGGAGAACATTAAGAAACGTTACACTTTATAAATAGGAGGGAAAAAACCATTGCACTATATAAACTGGGAGGAAACATTAAACAACATCACATTTTACAAACTTGTATTTATCTAAAGTTAACACATATTCGCCTTTATCGTGTTACGTTTCAAATACATGTAACTATTTCACAGCAAAGTAAGGCAATGCAACGCAAATCAAAGAAGGCAAGACGAGACAGGGTTTGTTCTGTTTAATAAACCAGTCTGTTCGGTACAGCAGTCTGTTCGGTACAGCAGTCTGTGCGGTACAGCAGTCTGTGCAGTGCAGGAATCTATGCAATTCGACCCATGAGAGGATCTGTGCAGGAGCTTTCGAATGGTACACATACAGTGCGACTCGCCTGAGGGCACCACTGAACAGGCCCAGAAGACGGGATACGAAATACGGCATCATCTGAAACGTCAGGTCATTTCCGGGGCAATAGAAAACGAATCCTATCAGCTTCATTCTCTGACAGTGGTGTCCTTCGTGTTTGGGTATCCGATGGCTGCCTGATCATCCTTTCAGACACACCATTATAACAAACCACCAAACTCACTGATGCTGGTATCAACCCACGCAGGCACGCACACAGAAATACGCGCATACGCTGGTGCTTATCTGGTTTCTGTTGTCGACGAATCCGGCGTGGTACGGATCGCATCCGAGAGTGAACACAGAGGCACAGAGCAGGACTCCCGTTACGGTTAGCATTGACCCATACAACCTGCTGAGAGGAACGTTAAGCAGAAACGCTCTGCCAATTAAAGAAACCCGAACTGATTACAACGTGTCCTGTCATCAATACACTCAGTGTTTATCGCAGAAATATGGAAATGTCGCAGAGGCGTTAGTTGAATGCGTGCTCATTTACAGTTTACTTTCAGTTAATGGTAAAAACGCCGCTCTCATTTTGAGCCGTATGACACCCAGAAGCTTTCGAGCATCCGCTGAACTGGAAAACAGATCAGTGTCGCACCACAGGCTAATTCTTTGTCACTGAAAGGATACAAACAATGTCGTCTGCCAGAAAACATTATGGACCCCAGCTTAACTTCTTCCGGTGTGTGCAGAGCTTCCGCTTCGGGCAACCTGTTGTCAGCTGCGCACTATGGGGTACGCGGGGCAGGACTTTCTTTCATAGGAAATTTCTTTACAAGGTGGCTGCGCTGTCCATAGGTATAATTGTTAACTTTTTACTGTACTGTAGTGTTATTTACTATGCTTTTTCTAACTTTTTTTGTTCTTGAATAACCAAATACTCACCACAGCTGTATACAGAGTACAGATTCCACCCACAGTAGCAGCTGAGACCCACAGAGGCAAGCCAGCAGCCGTTGTCAAGCAATTAGACAGTTTATCAGAAAACGCAAATGGTGATAAAGCGAAAAACATCAAGGCCGTTACATGATATATACAGATTAATGCTTTAATTTCCAACAAAATAGGGGAATCTACATGTTTAATACGTGAGGGGGTCTGAAAAATATTCTGTGAATCCGATCTGAAACAATATCTTAATTACGCACAAGATATATGCACAGCACTTCGTGAACTGAAACTGACCTATTTGTAACACAAGTGCAGGTGAGTACAAAGCCACCGCCATGTACAGACGCTGCAGACACAGGAAATGTACTGCAGTTTATCAGGATCTACAGTTATTGTCATTAATCCACCAATAATACTTGATTATTATTTGCTGATATGAGCAAACAAGCAGGCCATAACGCAAAGGAGACAACAGAAACAGCGAAGAAATCTGAGCTTTGAAAGAATGTAACAAAATTGAGAGCTGGCGTGTAAGACCAGCATTGTTTACTGTTATGGAGCAAGTACTAGGCGTGAGAATGACTATAGGCGTGCTAGGCGTGAGAATGACCGAACGCGTGCGAGGGGTGAGTGATATTCAAGGTATGAGGCAGGTTGAAAAAGGGGAGTTGCGAGGCAGAGAGAAAGGAGAGAAGGGAAGAGGAAGGAAGAGAGAACAGGGCTGGAGATTCTGTTAAGACAGTTAAGGTGCTTTAGCTGGAAAGTGGTACAATTTATTGATGTGCACTTGTGATGCTCAAAAGGGCGCTAGAAAATATATGAGAGAGAAAACATTGGTGTTTTTTTGTGAAAAAACCACAGAAGATAGAAATGTGTCTGTAGAGGAGCGAAAGTATTGCCGATTCCATACAGAATGGGGCAACGGAAGCATTTGGATTTCTCCGCCCCATACAAATGGTTATTCCAAACGGACGCACGAAGTTGGGGTGCATACAGACCTATCCGTTTGGTAACGGGTGCGTTCACAGATATTCTGGAATAAACTACGAGGCTAGAGCCGAGCGAGAGAGGCGGCTCGGTGGAGCTGAAAGGCGGACGCGAGCCCCGCGCTGCCGGGCGACCCTTGGGGTGGCAGGACAGGCTAGGGACAGTTGGCCAGCCCACGAGTCCCCAGCACACAGAGAAGAGACAATAAAACCCGCCACCGTCGCCAACCGCCGCCCAACAACCACAGGCCCAACCTGACAACAACCTTGTTGCCAGCAGACCGGTCATCGCCATCGTCAACATCGCCACACCACGACAACCCTAGACAACACCCCCCTCCCCCGTAACATTTACTAGTTATTAAGCCTGTGGGTGACTCAAGAACCAGAGGGTAGCCTGCTCAGTTCAAGGAAGTAAATTTCGTGCTCTCTCAGGGAACGACATGTAGTGGCGAGGGGGGTAATCAACCTCCCCGGTCCAAGAGTCAGGGACATCAGGTGACAGCATGGCGACAACCGATCACGAAGGCATTAGTAATGTCTGGTCGGTGGACTTGGAAACTCGTGATGCCTGTTTACAGTTCATGAATGAGGGGGGGGGGGAATTGGTGCTTAACGTCCAGCCGCAAACTATGTGCAAATCAGGATGGTGTTGCTTAGACAAAGTTTACGTGCTGCCACACGTGGGACTGATGGCGCAACACGGGCCTCAGTCCCACCCAGTCACATTATACTGACACCGGGCCAACCAGTCCTAGTACTGTTCCCTGTAGTGCTCGGAGTTGAACCTCATGACCAGATACCCGTAAATGCTGGTAACGTGCAGTGGGTACATGAGGGGTAGACGGTAAAGTAGCCAACAGTGTAGGACAGGGAAAGGACGTAATAAATCAGCATCATCATCGTCCCCGTGTTGTACACCTCGGCAGGTGTCCTGATCAAGGATATGGCCGACTGGAAGGTGATGAACAGTGACAGGCAAACGGGTATCATCGACATCTGACGGTTGCCTAGGAGATAGTCTACCTGTGAAGAAGTAAGCGATAGATTATGTCATCTGCATGTTGTAAGATTATTTAATGCTTTTTAAATGATTGGTTTACTTTTATTGTTTACGCATTTAATTGTCATGTCTCTTTTCCTGTTATTTGAACATAGTTGTTCAGTGCTGGAGAAAGGTTCGGTGTCAGTATATGCACGTAACACATAAGGGACGAGGGTATGGGATAATCTGACTGATAATGGCCTATAAACGAAATACAGAAAGGTATAAAGGGATGACAAAATTGATGAAAACCCTTGTTTTCTGACCGCCCTTGTAGAATGCGAAGAAGACGCCAATGCCAAAAGAACCCACCAGCAATGATATCATCACGAGTTAGTCTGCCCAGTGAAGGCGAGTGACTTAAGGCGTCGCCACTGTCGGATAAAGCGCCTCTCAGCCTTGGTGTGGATCCTGTTAGGGCTGTCCAAGGACCGTACAGGCTCCCGTCACACGACACGATTAGAAACTGCGTTCTTACAGAAGATTCTGTTGGAGATGTCACAGGACTGTATAAGCTCCCGTCACACGACACGATTAAAAACTGTTCTTACAGAAGATTCTGTTGGAGCTGTTCAAGAACAGTAAGGCTTCCGTCACACTACCTGATTAAAAACTACGTTCTTGCAGAACTTTCTGTCTGGGTTGTTAAAGAACTATATATGTTTCTGCCCGACGACAAGATCAAGAACAGCTGTCTTGCAGAAAATGCCTTCAGCAAACGCAGGCACAGCCTACGACAGAACGTCGGCAAGGGGGTAATGGAGCATGGTAGCCTTAAAATTGTCTTCTGAAAATCTGTTACGAACATCCATGATATTACACATCAAGGTTGATGATGATAAGGCAAGTTATATGAGCGGTTCTAACTTTTTTCCCGAAATAAAAGTTTACGCAAAGAGCAGTTCTGATCACTGATGCAGCACAGCTTCAAGACGCAGATTACCGACGACTAGAGGAAACAAGATTCAAAACAAAGCGTTTGTCGTGGTATGTCTGGGTTCGCATTAAGTAGGTGTTGCTGGGATTTCTTGACGTCATGAAAAGGGCAATAACTGGGACAGCGCACGACGTGTTTCCAGTGAAAGGTGAGCTGTAGGTAGGTGAAGGTGAAGGTGAGCTGTAGGTAGGTGAAGGTGAAGGAAATGTTTGCTCTGTGCGAAAACGTACGTGTTTTAACCACAGAGAAATGGGAGCATATCTCGTGTTAATGACGATTTTCGCACGCACGCGCGCATTGAAACACACGCGCGCGCACGCACACGCACCACACACACCCACGCACGGACCCACGTACCCACACGCATCACACCACACACACAACAACGTACACACACACACACCACCACCACCACCACCACCACCACCACCAGACGCCTTCTCCCTTTTCTCTGCCTTTTCTGTCTGCTCACTTTAATTTTATGTCCTTTCTTACTCTTACTCTTCTTAATTCTTCCCTCTCCCTCCCCTCCTACCCTCTCCCTCCCCGTTCTGCCTGTTGTCTCTTGTAATATTATGTAGAGCGGCACCATGAAGTATTATTCCCTGGACGGGTTCACGCGCACCACAAAGACGATGTTACATTATGCAGAGCGGATCATCGGCACCACAAATACAAAAGTCCACAAATAGTTTGTAATTCAGTACTTTTTATTCGACACACCCAGTGCTACTGTCTCCATATCCTTCCCCAGTATCGTAACTCCGGCCAGTCCATCGTCCAAAAGCCTCCAAAAACGCCCCTCCCTGGTCGTGCCAGCCTCTTTATACTCCCTAAACTAAGGACTAAGGGTCAGGTTCCCATGGGCAGCTGGGCCCTCCTGACTGCTACAGTTTGGTTTATGCTAACAATGTACTTGTGTGACTGAGTGCGAGTAGCTCAAAGTAGTGTGTCTGACCTGTCATGCATGTCCACACTAGGCGGTCTGTTTGAGTGTATTGCGGGTCAATTCCCAGCCCTGTCAAATATAGGATGTGCTATACTTATGTGTCCTGCGTTTATCCACTAAATACCATGCATCTAATATACCGCTTATTTCGCATATTGTTATACCCTTCCTTTTGCTATCCCTCTCATACCATCTGTCTTTCTTTCCGTCTTTCTTCCTTCGTCCCTTTCTCTCCTCTCCCTGGCTCTACTGCCCTCCTTCTTTCTCTCTCGCATGAAGACGAGGTGGGGACGACAATCTTAGTGATGGGCGCATTTCCTGACCATTCAGAAGCAGAAAGTCCAACACTATCTGTGTTTTGGAAAGTTTATTAACAGCCAGGCCTTTGCTGCTTTCACAGCTGCTGGTTGAGATCCTTACAAAACAGAGAGTTGGGAAATGAGTCGTACAACGTAAAAAAATTAAAGAAGGAAAAAAATTCAAGGGGTAAATTTTTTGCTTATGATAAATGGATTTTCGACGGTAGCTTCCACCTCCATGTTGTCAGTCCTTTTCAAAAATTTCTGCCACGATTCTTGATAGTTCTGAAACAATATCAATGGATTTGATAGACTCTGTCCTCGCAGTCCTCATTGTAAAGGGCTTACAACAATGAAAGCGAACAACGAAACAGCTATGCAAGTGCATGACTGCAAAAAAAAACCCCAAAAAACAAGACAGCAACCAAGCAAGTAAACAAACGATACAGAAATTACAAACAAATGCAACCTTGAAACAGTTTACCTTCAGGGCGATGACATTAGAAGAATGTTCTGGTTTTTGCACCGGTTCCTTCATGCGAAACAATTTCCGTGTGAAAGGGAACACGAGCTTAGGATCGAGAGTCTTCAAGTCCGTGGGGCCTGCCGGAGTAAAAAGGCAGAACCTAAATGTTTTCAAGCAAGCTTCTTGCACTTTATGTGGCTATAGTTTTAAAAAATCTGAATGAGTGATTATTACGATTACGCTTATGAATATTTTGCGTAGTTTTCACTGGTGGACTAAAAAGGGGTTATTACAGAAAGCTTTCAAAACTTGCCTGTTATGAAACTGATAATAATTCCGACGAAGAAACTGATGAGGAATCCGATGACACCGAGCCAGAGATAAGAAATATCGTAGATCGAGAATGTGTCTCCGCTAAAGTAACACAAAAAGAACTTGCTCAGTCTGAAGGTGAGTATTAACAGTTCTCAAGAGCACGAGAACATAAATATGAAGATAGGGGTTAGGCAGACATGCAGTCACAAGGCGGCTGGTGGAAGAAGAATGAGAGAAAAAGGGGAAGGGCATCCTGCATATTATTATGAGTACAAAGAGAAATCATTAGTACAACCAATTACCTATTCACCATATTGTTGGTGATAGTATTGTCAGCATTCATGCCAGAAGTAGATGACACAACTGTCGTGGACAGCTCTTCAGTCGTGAAGTTGTGAAAGGATGAGAAATAAGTGTTGTTGGGGAAGCAGTTGTGTGTGGGCCCCGGGGGTAAGGAACGGATAGGGGCGCCGTACATCTGGGCGCCAACAGCGATCCACATGTTGACGGCGATGCCAATCAGTCCTCCTCCGATGGCGCCCTGTGGGTCGACAGATACGGAATAACTAATCAGACGACGACGGAGATGAAGATGATTGAGAATAATCTCACTATTGCAAAAACTGTCTTTCCCTCCCAGTCTTTTTCTTCTCTGATCACCCTCAAACTCTCTTTTCCTCGTTTTCTCTCATACCCCGTCTCTTCATCCCTCCTCCCCTTCACTGCATTCCTCTCTGCCTCTCCCCTCTCCCGTCACAGGAGATACCTTCAGTCGCCTATTTGTACATAAACTCAAGTCATAGTTGAGGTAACTATGAATGAAACTGAAACTTTGAGCAGCATTCAGCACAAGGGTAAGCAATGCGCACAGATGAAAGGGAACTACCAAAGATCGTCGACAATCATTAAAATATCTATAATCCTGAAAGAAAGCATACGTATTTGTTGGCCCAGGGTACCATGCCGGCCATAAAGAAGATGCCACTAATTGGCCCACCGCAGGCTCCCATAGCAGAAGATGCGATCTGAAATAGTACCACCTGTTAGTACGTGTTCACTTCGTAATCAAATAACTTCAGAGATCCTTACCAAACTGAAGTATTCTCAGTGATCCTTACCAAACTGAAGTATTCTCAGAGATCCTTACCAAACTGAAGTATTCTCAGTAGCGAATATTAATAATTAAAATACAGATTAAATCTAAATACGGCTTCCGTAGAAAATTATCCTTGCTGAGGTTTAAAGACAAAGTACAAGAAAAAAAGTGGGAGAACAGATTGCGGTGTAGCCAGTAGTACCTGTGTGACCGGACCACGCATGGACTGCGTAAGGAATGCCAGACCAATCGTAAGAGCTCCGTATAGCAGCACTGAAACCAAAAGTATTTGAATGGTATTAGAATGACTCAGCTGCAGTGTCTGATACACAATTTGATCAGGAATGGGCTTGATTGCGTGCGCGTCTGGTCATCGGTCTGTGTGTGTGTCTGTCGGTGTTCTTCAGTGTTTCTATGTTTTCTATGTTTCCGCACTTGCTCAGTGTGAACAAAGAATCTTAACATTTAAACCTAAAGCTTAGAAACTAGGCGCAAAATCTTGTGGACTAGCTTAGTATATTTGTGCGGTATGTACTGCTGCAAAGCAAAATATAACATCAGTAATTTTACAATCCTAATTTTGAGAAATATTCTTGAAATCATTTTCCCAGGCAGTTAATGAAATTTTTGAATATTTTGCACCTAATGTGATGCCAAATTTTTAATAGAGGTTTTTGCTCAGTAGCGGGCACAGTTTGATTTATCCTTTTCAGGCCGACGTACCAAATAGCTTGGCTATAGTCGTGACCGTGGCATCTCTGTAACCTCTCAGAGGTCGCGCCAGGATATCCTCCACGGTATTGGCTGCCAAAGCGTTGATGCCGGAAGACAAGGTACTGGGGTGGGTGGGTGGGGGAACATTAAGAAACATTACACTATATTATAGACTGGGAAAACATTAAGAAACATTACACTGTATTATAGACTGGGAAAACGTTAAGAAACATTGCACTATATTATGAACTGAGGGAAACAATAAGAAACATTACACTATATTATAGACTGGGAAAACTTTAAAGAAACATTACATT
>SMGT01011179.1:131274-147267 GCA_004794575.1 Lanistes nyassanus
ACCTAGTTAAGTGGTGGACATAATTTCTGTTTTGGCTGGTATGAAGACCAGCCTGTGAAAGCTGTAGGAGAGTAGAGCAAGGAGGAATTGTGTTGGACATTTGAGTTGAGCTGGAATAGGGTGATTGAGGTTTTTTTTTTGAATTGTTTGAGGCAGTGGTGTGAACTAGATAGGAAGTGAATTTTTTTTTTTGTGTTTGTGTGTGTTGGAGTTTCAATGGTTAGGGTACGACGTTACGTCTAGTGCTCCTGGGTGACAATAAATAGTGGTGGGTCCTATTTATGTTACTCAGTGTTGAGTCTTGTTGAGAGATAGAAGAGTGAAAGAACACGACGCACGTGCTCCCACTAGGTCGTCTGACAGGGACGGGGGTGGGGGTCGTGACATACATTATGAACTGGGAGAACATTAGGAAACAATACACTATATTATGAACTGAGAGAACATTAAGAAACATTACACTTTATTATGAACTAGGGGAAACATTCAGAAACATTACACTATCTTATGAACTGGGGAAGCATTAAGAAATATCACACGAATTAACTCGGGGAAAATTAAGAAACATAGCACTACATGAGTTGGTGAAAGGGGATTAAGAAACATTACACGAAATAAAATGAGGGAATAGTAAGCAATATTACATGATATAAATTTGGGATCATCAGAAAAATTACAGTATATAATCTCGTAAAAAAGCAGGTTTTGTTAACTCATGCATAAACAAAAGATCTTTGTCTTTTTCACGAGGACATGGGAAACGTTAGGTTATTTCAAATTTCAGTCTAAAGAGCAAGAAATGTTTCATTACTTTAGTGTTGTGGGAGGAGGGGGCTCACCTGAGGGCGCCACTGAACAGCATGGACATGTAGAGACCCGACATGCCCGGCAGGCGGCCCAGAAGGCGCGGCACGAAATACGGCATCATCTGAAACGTGACGTCATTTCCGGGCAACTGAAAGTCAGTTGTGTCAGCGGGCATTCAAACGTCTACATATCAAAGGTAGAGAGGTTCACGTTTTCTGTTGAGACCCGTGGCGTTGAAGGTCTTCGGTGTTCAAACACTTATCTCATTCAGACTAAAAGTGAAGTTTCTCTCACATTCAAGCAAAGCTTTTTTCTTTCAATTTCACGTTATTGTTATTTTTCTGAATTATCTTGTGTCCCGTAACTTCAAAATTGTAGGTTTAGTCCCCTCCCTTTTCTGTGGGCAAGCATCGTGAGGGGGGTGCTCATTTCCTCTCCCTCGCTGCCTTACCTGTTTTGTCTTTTTATATCATTGCGAAAGCATTAAACACAACATTCTCCCCGCTACCCTCCCTCTTACCCCCTCATAGTTTCTCTCTCTCTTTCTCTGATACATGATCACACACACAGATCAGAGCGCGGAGCTCGCACGGATCGCTAGCTATGTACCTGGTTTCTGTTGGTGATGACCCCTGCCCTGTAAGGATCGCATCCGATGGTGACCACATAAGCGTACATCATGACTCCCATAAGGGTCAGTGTTGAGCCGTACAAGATGTTGAGAGGCAGATTAATCAGGAACGCTCTGTCAGGCATGAAGGAAGATTCAGTGACGCGCCAAATACGGAAAAGTATTAGTCAGGACGGTGTAAACAGTCTCAAGAGGACGAGCAGGATTTGGGGGATACCAGGATGCGATATCCAGGTGTCAGAGCTCGAGAGAAAAGTTTTGTACTTGAGACTAATGCTTGCACTGGCGCTGAAACTTCGCTCCTCGTGTGGTTTATCGGGGTGACTTTGCATTACTTAAGGTAGGCAATCGACGTGCGGTCTGTGTTCAGGAATTCAGAAAATCTGCGCATGTTGTGCTATGTGAAGTTATAGGCTATTCATTAAGGTGGCGCTAGTGCCTCATGCTTACAGTTTTGCATCCTTCATCGTCTTCATAGAGCTGATGCGCTGGACGGACGACTGGTTGAAGATGTTGCCGAACCACATGAAGCAGGCGCCGATGAGAGTTGACCACAAGGAGTGACGTTCTCGGAGATCGGGATTGATCCTGTCACAGCGAACGATGATAACGAGGAAATACCACCTTCGGCCCTACGTCAATATATATCTCCTGTCCGTCTGTCCGTATGTCCGTCCGTCCGTCCGTTTTCTTTCTTTGTTTCTTTGCTCTTTTTTTTAACTGTCACTTTCTTTCTTTCTTTCTTTCTTTCTTTCTTTCTTTCTTTCTTTCTTTCTTTCTTTCTTTCTTTCTTTCTTTCTTTCTTTCTTTCTTTCTTTCTTTCTTTCTTTTTGTTCCTTTTTCTTAATTTCGTTAACAGTGACGTTGATAGTGACGAAGACAATCACGGAACGCCATTTTACTGACTCGCTAAATTTTATTCGTCCCCCTTCCGAGGCAAGGTGGAAGACCTGTGAGATGCCCCCGGCATTGATTGTTGTCTGTAGACAGAAAGAACGACTGCACATGTATCCAGCATTAGAGTCGAAACACACAACTTTAAAAACTCCAGTCATTGTTGTATTACAGAAACGCTTGACAGACCCATGACAGCCTGACCCGCACTGCGCGAGCACGTGCCGTCAGGCAAAGAAAACGCGTTAACGCATTTCGTCGCGCAGTGTCGCTGTGACATGACTGAGAAGCTCATCTCAGCAGGCATGCCCAGAACTCACCATCGTCAGTAGAGAGCCCAACCCGATGAAGACAACCACCACCTGAATGACGTCTGTCCACACCACGCTCTTAATGCCGCCCTGTCAGAGATAGATAATTTATGATAAGTGACTGGGCATTAATAGGTGTTTCGTGACTGGCGTTAGCAATGAAATTGCTTGACTTGCGTTTTCTATTTTGAAAGTAAACATAACCTCGTTATTGGCACATTTACGTTGTTTCCTTTCGGCTGCCTTTGTTGTTGTTGTTGGTGGTGGTGGTGGTGGTGGTGGTGGAGGAGGAGGAGGAATGTCTAGATGTTAACGAGGAGATGACGCATTGTGCATTTTAGCGATTTTCCCAGAGAAAATTTCACAGGACAAAGTTGATGTTATGCAGTTTGGATCCCCTCTTTCCATCTCTTCGCTTTCGAACCATCCGAGGTGTACTCACCGCTGCTGTGTATAATGTGCATATTCCACCCACAATAGCGATTGACACCCACAGAGGCAATCCCGCGGCTGCAAACAATTGATCAGAAAATGTTTTAGACAAAGCACTCGTGGGAATTATCTTGGTAACAGAAAGGTTGTCTCTAACACAACTGCACTGGGTATGAATCGTTGAAATAATCGACTGGGGTTTAAAAACATTATATTCCGAGCATAAAGTACGACGTAAGTGGGGGGAAAGTGGATGGGGGGGGTGGGGATTACAGTTTCCTACGTGGTTATTTCATTGTCCCTCTGCTTGTAATGGGGGAAAACAGAGGGGACACATCAAAATTCTTCACAATCAACCTGTATGCGCTATAAATCAAACGAAGATGTGCAGTCAGCAATATGTAAGGCGTCCGATCATACTTACTTGTCTGTAAAGCAAGCGCCGGTGAGTACAGAGCCACTGCCATGTACAGAATCTGTTGACGCATGGAATGGACGTCAGTTTTACGAACGTTTAATTTTTCTCTACTTTTAACTTTTTTTCTCGTCTTACTCTTCCTTCACCTTCCTGTTCACTAACTGTTGTGGGATTTCAAATTATTTAAAGTATAATTCAATTAATCTTTATATAAACCAGTGTCACACAATTAAAGAGTATTGATACTGAAAAAGTTATAATATGGATAAAGTTATAATCTTCATTTCTAATACAAGGGAGGGGAGGCAGTAGCAAGCGAGAAGTAATCGTGTGCATACACGAGAGAGAGAGGTAAGAGAGTGAGAGGGCAGGGAAGAGAGTGATAGGGGAGGGAAGAGAGTGAGATGGAAGCGAAGAAAGTGAAAGGAGAGGGAAGAGAGTGAGAGGGGAGGGAAGAGAGTGAGAGGGGCGGGAAGAGAGTGAGAATGGAGGTAAGAGAGTGAGGGAAGGGAAGAAAGTGAGAAGGGTGGTAAGACAGTGAGAGGGGAGGGAAGACAGTGAGAAGGGTGGTAAGACAGTGAGAGGGGAGGGAGGAGAGAGGCGAGGGAGACGAAAGAGGACGCGGACAGAATAACTGTTCAGTCTGCTACCTAATCCGTGACATCCTAAGGCCATGTTGACTTAGCAGTCGATAATCTACGGAAATCGCCTAGTTCTAGGTAGAGCAAACAGCTACCCACACACCGTCTGTAACATCCCCAGGTAGGTGACCAACAGCCTGACACCGTTAGAGTCGAACCTCATGACGAGGTACTCGTAAATGCTGGTGATGTGGAGTGGGTACATGAGGGGTATCACGGTGAAACAGCCCACGACGTACGACAGACCGATTCCGTATGAGTGAAACCAGGCCATCGTGCCCGTGTTGAACACGTCAGCAGGTCCGCCGATCAAGGAAATGGCCGACTGGAAGGTGACGAACAGCGACAGGCAAACAGGGATCATCGACATCTGACGGTTGCCTAGGAGATAGTCTGCCTGTGAACAAGTAAGAGAAAGATTATTTCACCTGCTCGCTTTAAGATTACTACCCGTGGAGATGTAAGCGCACAGCTCCATCGAAACGTTACAAAGTATACTTATGAGATTGGAAAGAGGATCGATCTGTTAAGAGATTTAAAACAAGAAAGAAACCGAAAGCCAGATACTGCTTTTATCTATCAGGTGGTCGACCGCGGCGTGATTTTGTAGATTCGTTGCTGAAAGGATCCAACCTTAGTTTTCTGACCGCCCTTGTAGACTGCAAAGAAGACACCTATTCCAAGGGAGACAACCAGAAGTATGGTCATCACAAGGTAGTCCAGCCAGTGAAGGTGATTAACTTCAAAGGTCGTCATTGTTGTCTTACGTGCTGGCTGAGCTGTGAAGCTGACAGGGACAATACAAAATATTTTCCTCTAAGACTGAGACATGTAAACATTCACAGAACGACTGTCTTAGCAAGTCTTTAAAATGCTTGAGGTCTGCTTTCTTACATTGGGCTTACTCAATCCTTTGAGTCTCCTTGAAAAGGACGAGCAATACAAAATAGGCAATACAGCAATAGACTAACGCACTACTTAAAAATGTTCAAGGGTTAGTTCGCTTGTGAAGTTGGCTCAGGTTCAATTCCCGGTCGAGAATTTTAAAACATAATTGATTTACTACTGTTTGAGCCTCAGCGTCAATAAAGCCTGCTTTAACTGGCTGACAAAAAGACAATAAAGCCTGCTTTAACTGGCTGACAAAAAGACAATAAAGCCTGCTTTAACTTGCTGAAAAAAAGACTTCAGAAACTTCCACTAGGCGCAAGTGAGCTCGCGCAAAACGTCTTTGGAATAAGAGGGGCTCATGGGCAGAATTGTTTAAATGTGTTTGCCAAATTTTGTTCCATGGGACTAAGTAGATGGTATTGGACACAAGTTACATACATTCATCGTACATGCATATATTACATGTAAAGTTTACATTCAAATCTCATTTATAGACGACTTTAATTAAAGGATTCAGCCATATGCTGGGGCCAATTCAGGACTTACATGCACATGCACACTCGTTCAAACACACACACACACATATACATGTGTACAACATAGGTTGAATGTGACGATCCAGAAAGTAAAACATTCACTAGCAAAATTTATTAGACGGTATTCAACTCTAGCAAAGTGTTATTATGCTTTAAATTTAAAAGGTCGTTGTTTCATTAAAGACTCAAACTTTGTTGCCTACCAAAAATTTCATTTAGAAATGCTTACTTACAGACCGGGGTTTAGCGAGCTCGCGCGGTGAGTGCGACAGTTGAAAAGCATATGACGTATGCTCCAGCCAATTTATGTAAAATACTGCAAACGTCAGACCTACATGAATTCATTACTAGGCACATTATCTATGAATCCATTGCATAGTTTGGCAGCAGCAACAAGTAAATAGATACATAGTATTTTTTGTCTGACTCTGCATAAAGGTAAGCCGTTTCACGCTTTTGGTGTCGCTGCAAAAGATGACGCTAGGCGAGATATGTGGGTTGGACGTAAAGGAAGGATTCTCCATCTGATAACAGTAGCCTGATCCTGATCGTCATCGTCGGCGTGAATGTCATGAAGGTTGTCACTGATGCAATCATCAGTATCATCACCACTACTTCTCCCTATCATCACAGCTATCAACGTTATCGTCAACCAGCCATGCGGTCAGTGTGACCATTTTGATCAGCAGTATTACACTGGTCAACACTGAAATCGTTACTGACTTAAAAAGGTCATAATCTGTAGTACCTTGGTGTATTAGTATTACATATAGTTCCTTTTCTATGTTTCACGGTGTAAATTTATCCAGTAGGACTGTAACAACATCCTAAATAAGCCTAGAATGATGCAATATTGCAATATTGCATCACATTGCACTATACCATCATCCAGAGTTAATTGGAGGATTTTCTGATGCAATGCAATACTACTGCCAGGCTGCTGCTGAAGTAAGCTGACGTCAGCAGTGTACTATATAAAGCCCAGTCGGAAAGGTTGAACATTTAAAATATTTCATACTTTGTGCGATACACTTTAAGCTACTGTTACATAAAACTGGTATTATTTTATCCATTTAGTTACAATAAAGAACACTAATGCCTCGAAAGTGCGTTAATACCGTGGACAATTTTTTCTATAATTGTGGGGAAGTGACATTTGCCAACCAGAAGAAAAGTATCACTTCTCAAGTGAAGAAGGCATATCATCTTTACTTCGGATGCGAGACTGGCGACCAAGACAAGCCTTGGGCCCCGCATATATACCGTGCTACATGTACAACACAGGTTTCCGAGTGGTTAAATGGCAAAAGACCATCAATGTCGTTTGCAGTTCCCATGTGACGCATCCATCACGGAGACGGTGTTGCCACCACCCGCTCACAGCGGGCGGTATCAGGTTACAGGCTGGGTACCGTCAGTGACACGTGACTGTGACGGGCTGTGCTAAGCTCACTCTCTTTAAACGCTTCTATATCCTTCTAGAATAGTTACAGATACTAACAACTAACATCCTCTGATTCCACCCGATATACTCTTTCTTTAGATAGTAAACTCATCGTACGTCTTAATAGATTAGGTAATTTTGTAGGCATATTTCTTATCTTAATCTATGCAACGTAGCTAGTTAAACTGCGTTTTAATGTAATTATCTCTATTTCCTCCTCGCTCTACTCATCTTTCCTTAACACCAACAGGAAGAGCGAAGCGCATTCTTTCATCACATATTTTCATGTTCTTGCATAAATATTCTTTGCTTTTTTGTCCAAACTTTTGTGCGCGTAACAAACACAAAATGCGCTGTGCGCCGCACTTTCACCCGCTAGCTGCTGCTGTTGCTGGCAGTGCCTCCGTCGCGGCCCGCCCCCCCCCCCACCCACCCTATAAAGGACCGGACAAAGGGCAGAAACCTTAGACCTAGATTCGAACCTAAATGAGAGTTGGAAAAAAATTAAAAGACTTAACAATGGTCCCAGGACCACCATGCCCACCCTACTAAAAGACAAACAAAAGTATGAAACAAATGAAGACAATGCTAACCTCCTGGCAGAGGTGTTTCAAGAAGCCAACTCAAACTTAAATCTAGACTCTGACTTTAAAACACACAAAGAAATGTCAGAAAGAAATTTTAGCCCACCAAAAAATCTAGAAGATCCACTTAAGCTAACTGAGAAAATATCCATGGAAGAACTCGTACTAGCACTAAAATCTAAAAAGCTAGATTCAGCTCCAGGCCCTGACCTCATAACTTACGAGATGTTAAATAAAAGTCATCCAAGTATCTAAGACATTACTCTTACATCTTTTTAATGACATCCTTGAGAAAGGTATATTTCCAAGTAGCCGGAAAGTAGCAGTTGTTATACCAATCCTCAAACCTGGCAAAAATAAGACAGCTCTGTCTAGCTACAGACCAATAGCACTCACATCTCAGCTAGGAAAAACCTTAGAAACAATCCTCAAAAATAGACTAAACCTTTTCTGTGAAACCAAAAATATCCTCCCCCCAGAACAAAGTGGATTTACGAAGAAAAGTAGCACAATAGACCATATAACAGCTCTACAACAGGAAATCATAAATACAAAGACCGAAAAAAATCTCAATCTATGTGGAGTTTTCTTGGATATAGAAAAAGCATATGACATGCTTTGGCACAATGGCTTGATCCCCCAAGGACTAATTAAACTAGTAGAATCATTTATGCTAAACAGAAGAATCAAAGTTAGGGTAGAAGACAAAACATCCAGGGAAGTAACTTTGGATAATGGAGTACCTCAGGGGAGTGTGTTAAGTCCCCTTCTATTTAACATAATGATTGCAAAGTGTGTTCAATATGTAAAACTCAAACAATTTGCAGATGACACAACCTCACTTGGTAAAACAGAAAAACGCAAAACTAAAGATCCCTCTAAACCTAGATTCTTAGGACTAGATAAAGTCCAGGAAGACCTAAACCAAGTATCCAAATGGTTAAAATACAATGGATTTAAACTGTTTGCTACAAAAACCCAGGTGATCTTCAAAAAACGAAACCAGAAAGTAGACTACCCTCAGCTAAAATTAAATCAAACGGTAATTAATTACAGTAACCCAATTCAATTTCTGGGGGTCATCTTTACCGATAATGCAAGTTGGAATCCGTATGTGGAGAAAATAACAAAGGCAGCTAAGCAGGCAATAAACCTAATGAGAGCAGTGACATGTAATAGCTGGGGCATAAATCCAAAGTCTTTATTAAACCTGTACCAAGCCCATGTAATGTCGAGATTGATGTACGCAGCCCCTTTACTAATCCATTTAAATGCTCAACAAATAAATAAACTCCAGTCGGTACAGGCTGTGTCCCTGTGTGCACCCCTAACCTAGCAGTGTTGGCAGAGACAGGACAAAACCCAATAGACTTAATAATTAAAGACAGAGCAGCAAGTTACTATTATAAGATACAGTGCCTTCCGGCAGATCATCCAGTCAGACAGATGCATACCACACCACACAAACACCGGACAGGCAAACCTACTCCACAGCCTAGCATTCAGAAATGCACCCAGGACTTGGAACAAACAAATGGGGCTGATGTTGACATTGAAGCCCCTACCCACATGTGCACCCTCATGCTCCACCCTGGACTATACAGCAAGCGATTGTAGACACAGAACTTACCAAATACAAGAAAGAGATACACTTTGACAAAATTATAGCAGATTTCAAACAGAAGCTGAAAACCACATACAAAGATCACTCCCAAATCTATAATGATTGCTCCCACGACCCAACCATTCATACTACAGGCATAGGAGTTTATGCGTCCAAAGAAACAGCCATCTCGGGCGAACTTCCAAATCACGCATCAATATTTACAGCAGAACTCGCAGCAACACTTGCTGCTCTTCATATGATAGGTATAAACACAGCAAACCCAAAATCAGACAGAGAAAAGCTATTTGTAGTTGTTTGTCACTCGCTGTCAGCACTGCAGGCGATTCAAAACCAGTCATCAGAAAGATTAGATTTAGTGTACAAAATATTATCTCAAGTAAATACATTACACAATAAAGGCATAACGATAACATTTCTCTGGGCCCCTTCGCATATTGGCATAAAAGGTAACGAAGAAGCAGATAGATTAGCTAGACAAGCAATAAAGCCAAATCCTAACATAAAGCTTATCCAAATAAACACACCGTATTTCAGCAGAAGAAAGGAAAATAGCTGTTAAACCAGCAATCAAACTAAGATGGGAAGAGACCTACAAAAAAAGCTAAAGGAACAAGAAAGGAAATAGAAGAACTACCGAGTAACAGTCTAATATTATTAAAATCTACTAGAACAAACCAGGCAAGAATAAGCAGAATGAGATTAAATGGCGAATACCACATGATGGACACAAATCCACTAAGTTGTAGCTGTGGTGATAGGCTTAACACATTGCACGTGCTGTTTGAGTGCAACCTAAATAGCAAAGAAAGGGGAAACCTTAAAGAAGAACTAAACAAACATAAACCAGCACTAAATTTGAAATCAGCCCTTAACCCACCCAAAGATCTATGGCAGTACATACTTGAGCTTACAGTCCAGGTAGTAAATAGCCATCCTGAAGCAAGACACATCTAAAAATAATTTTTTTAAAAATAAAAATCAAAGCGTCATTTAAAAAGGGAGGGAAATTTAACCCTAACCAAAAAGTAGAATATAAGGAAAATGCAACGTCTAGCACTTAGGGATAGGTCAGTAGGAAAGAGCCAGCGACGACAGCGACAACAGCCAACCACAGCAGCCAGGACACCAGAACAACAGCCTCCACCACCACCAGCTTGGCCGCCGAAGTCAGAGCACGCCCCCAGCCCCCAATCACCACCTTCCCCTCATCCCTATAGTGCGAAATCACCGACAGGTTGAACCACTTTCCCCTAAACAAACGTCAACTACAAAGGGCAGTAGGGGCCTGGTTAGCTCAGTTGGTAGAGCTGCGGACTAGCAGATGGAAGGCTGCTGGTTCGAATCCTGGTGTGCCCAAGGATTATTTCCTGGAGTTAAACATTGTGCAAACTCCATTCGGCCATCTCCCCGCACATTAAACTGCCTGTCCGCACGGACCATCTTACTGCAGCCATCAGTCTGGTAATTAATATAGTTAAATAATAGGACCCCATCCCCCATAGTGCGAAATCACCGCGAGGTGGTAGCACTGTCCCTCTAAATAACCACCACCACCACCACCACCACCGACAAAGGGCAGTGAGCCGTGGGACCGACGGACGGTGTAGGGCTTCAGCAGCAGCGGCGGCAGTCAATAAAGTATGTAGAGAGAGAGGGGAAAGTTTGCGGAGCTGACCCGCTCCATACTTCTGCTTGGTTCCTCCTCTTTCCGGCGGAGTAAAGTAGGAAAAGAAGTAGAGAATAGTCTACCCAAACATCCGTCTGCATTGAGACCAGTTACACATGGTGAGGGACTTCCTATTCCAGAACCTCCAGCTGGCTTGATTCAGCTGATGAGGACGAGGGTGAGCCGACCTGTTCTCCTCCTGGTCCGTCAGCATGCAGTGATCCAGATTTTCACTGTTGTGCATCATCAACCCTACACAGGCTAATACAGGAAAAACTAAATGACCTGGTTTGTGATTTGTTCTTATCCAAGAACAAGGCAGAATTGCTAGTTGCTAGGTTCCAACAATGGAATCTTCTACAAGAAGATGTCACAATTACTTCATGTCGAAAGCGCCACCAGCAGTTGGGGCCTCTCTTCAGAAAGGAAGGTAATCTGGTATTCTGTTCCGATATTGAGGGCCTCATGAATGCCTTAAAAATAATTTATGACCCACAAGAATGGAGACTATTTGTAGTTTCTTCGAAACGGAGTCTTAAAGCTGTGCTTTTGCACAATGGAAACTGTCTTCCATCTATTCCAGTGGCGCATGCTGTCCACATGAAAAGACATACGATAACTTAAAGCAGCTACTGAATTCCATTGAGTATAACAAGTACAGCTGGCAAGTCTGTGATGATTTGAAGGTAGTTGCCAGTTTAATGGAACTGCAGCAGGGATATACAAAATACATGTGTTTCTTATGCAAGTGGGATAGCTGAGCAAGGGAATTGCATTACTTGTGGAAGGAATGGACTCGCAGACAAAATGTAGCAGTTGGAGAGAAGAATATCTAGCACCCAGCTCTGGTCGAGCCTCACAGAATCCTGCTGCCACCCCTTCACATCAAACTAGGTTTGATGAAGAACTTCGTCAAAGCCATGGACCGGACTTCGCCAGCTTTCCGATACCTGCATGAAAAATTCCCTCGACTCAGCGAGGCAAAGATTAAAGAGGGAGGTTTTTTATCCTCAGATTCGAGAGCTCTTTAAAGACGACCGGTTCAACAACTTGCTGCAGAGTGATGCGAAACAAGCAAGGAGTGCTTTTCGCCTAATGTCTACAACTTTTCTCGGGAATGTTAGGGCAGAAAACTGCAAGGAACTAGTAGAAGACATGCTGATGCGGTATCAGAAACTGGGCTGTAATGTGTCTCTAAAGATCCACTTCCTTCATTCCCATCTGGATTTCTTTCCTGACGACTGTGGTATGGTTAGTCATGAACATGGCGAACGTTTTCATCAAGATATCGCAACAATGGAACAAAGATACCAGGGAAAATGGTCCACTGCCATGCTGGCTGACTACTGCTGGACACTTCCCAGAGATGCTCCCGAATAGCTGTACAAGAGACAGGCAAAGAAATCTAAGAAGTAGTCTATGACTTGATTGTTTTTACAGGTATTAACCATAGGCCTATTACATTTCGTGATGTAAACAATAATTATTGCAGATTACAAAAAAACTATAGCCAATTTTGACTGTCATATTCGTGTTGAGCACATAAAAGTTGATAAGAAATGACTCATTTTATTTCAGTAACATGACGCACGCACGCACGCACGCACCCACGCACCCACGCACCCACGCACGCACGCGGGTAGGCCTAAGGTTTTTCGCATGAATTGAGCCACACTGCCCTCCCGCCATCACCGCCGCCTTACAATGTTGCGGTGTAGAAAAGTGGGTCTCAGACGTTTTTGAAAGTATTCTTTTGTGGGTTTGCTCCGTATAGAGGCAGACTGTGCAGTCACCCCACAACAGATATGACATGTGTGTTATGGCAGCTTCGGTAAAACGTTTAATCATTATTCTGTCTTGTTCGCGGATAAAATGGAGCGAAGAGACAGCAACAAGAAAGAAAGAAAGAATGTAAAACAGAGACAGACAGAAAGAAAGAAAAGCAAAGAACAAAGAAAGAAAAAGAAAAAATGAAACGAAAAGGGGAAGAAACAAAAGGCAAGTAACAAAAAAGAAAGAAGATAAAGAAAGATTAAAGGAAAGAAGAGAGAAAAAGATGAAAAGAAAACACGTTCTCCTCGCTCATGTCCACTTGCATCAATAGTAATAAACACCTGTAGTACATTGTCAAGGAATAAATGCTTTCTTATTAATGATCACGTTGTCAATCCCAACATCCACCACCAGGGTGCCAGTCGATTTTTCGGTGTTCTCCAAGGATTCTGGGAAAACCTGCAAGCAGATAAATCTCTTCCTAGCTCGATGAACACTGACAGACATAGGGTACCTTTGTAACACGAATAGTAAGACTGTAACTACGAATGCACGGTATGCTAGACAAGTAAATTATTATTTGTTACGGAGCTAATAATGGAGGGAAGAAAGAGAGAAAGGAACGGAGACAGACACAGAAAGACAAAAGTACAGACAAATAGACAGAAAAGCATTTTTCCATCTTATGTAGTACACAGGAAATTGGAACACGGCTAAGCTAACAAGACTATCAAGTCTCAAAACATCGTCAGAAAAAAGAACCCAAGTGAAAGCAGACAGTAACAGAGTGGCATAAGAGTGAAACGAGACGCCGTCTACAATTTAAAAAATATTCACCGTCACGGCTTTAGAGATATCTTCTGTTTTACATGAAGGTCCTTTCATGTGGAACAGCTTCCGGGTGAGAGGGAACACGAGGGCAGGATCCAGGGTACTCGGATCTGTAGGGCCTGCCCATGGGATAACCAAGACAAGTGAAAATGTACAGCCGTAATTACGTGCACACGGACAACAGTGTAGATCTGCATAGATTCTCGAGCCTTTGCGCTGATGATGTCCTCCCTAGCTAATCGCTCCCTTTGTTGATGGTATGAATGCGGTTTTGTATGTATGTGCTTTCGAGTATATATTATTTACATTAATACACGACATTAAAAGATGTGTTTTAGCGGCTGTTGTCTAGTGATGTGCCAAACGTTAGGGTGACGTTCACCTGCAAAGACCTCATGACTTGCCTGTCAGGAAACTGATGATCGTTCCAACAAAAAATGTGATAAGAAATCCGATGGCACCGAACCACAAGTAAGAAATGTCGTAGACAGAGAATGTGTCCCTGCAGACAGAATATTTTAAAAGATAATGGATGACCAAATGTTAGTGTAGTGTCTAAGGAAACAATTGTGATATTTCCAGAAGGTGACAGAGAAGAACAAAGGTAAGGAGACAGAGACTGTAACAAATGAGTGTGGAGCAAAGGTTAAGGAGACAGAGACAGTAAGAAATCAGTGTGGAGCAAAGGTTAAGGAGACAGAGACTGTAACAAATGTGTGTGGAGCAAAAGTGCGAATACGGGAATCCCGCTGCAAGAACCAAGGGATAAAAAAAAAACTAGAAAAGGCAAGACGAGAAAGGAGGTGACGACACGTGACGAGACGAGACTAGACAAGCATGCGTTATGGCATCAAAGCATTTGTAGACAGACACAGAAGGAAACAAGACGAGGCTGCGCCATGACAAAGGCAAGAATAAATAGTCCTCCAGCATACCGATTCATGTGGGTGGACCCCGTTGTGCTAATGTTAGAATTCATGCTGATGGCCGACAACTCGACCGGCAGGGTTGTGATAAGCTCTTCAGTCGTGAAGTTGTGAAAGGATGAGAAATAAGTGTTGTTGTGGAAGCAGTTGTGTGTGGGCCCCGGGGGTAAGGAACGGATAGGGGCGCCGTACATCTGGGCGCCAACAGCGATCCACATGTTGACGGCGATGCCAACCAGTCCACCTCCGATGGCGCCCTGTGGGTCGATGTAGACCGGGAAGCAGGGAAAACAGTCATGTTGGACTAAACATAAATGCAGTTGAAACCGGATACGTGTGATTAGAAATGCATCGCGTTATCACCTGTATGATTTGGAGTACCTTTATTCGTTTTGATTTTTTAAGATGCCTCATCCTCGATCCCCCCACCCTTCTCCTTCCCTCCTTCCTTCCATAACTCCCTCTTTTATCTGCTTTGAGTTGCGCGGTCTGTGTGTTTGTATATATATATAGTAATTAGTGTGTCTGCTTATAAGTATGTGGGCGTGCGTGTGTTCGTGTGAATGCATATGTCTACAATCGGTTATGTTGTTTAATAAAAATGTGGACGTTTTCTGCATGTTGCTGGTTCAGCCAAGTCATCATGTCAAGTTCTTAAACACGTATCGTATTCGCTCTAAAATGAATAAAACTCATCAGTAAAGCGATTGAAGCGAACAGGAAAACAGTTTTAGTGGAGTCGAAATATAAACCAAATAATCCTAAAAGAAAAAACTAGAACAAATCGATTTAGTTCATAATAACAGTCGAACAGTGCTTACGTATTTGTTTGCCCAAGGAACCATTCCTGCCATGAAGAAAATCCCACTGACTGGCCCGCCACAAGCACCGTAAGCAGACGACGTCAACTTAAATCAGATATATTTTGAGTGGAAGTCACTTCATACTGTAACAATATGCGTACCAGCCGTAGGTAGTAGGTAGGTTAGTGAGGGGCCTATAGTACAGTTTAGGAGAGGATATGGGATAGTTGACAGGGCTGGGAATTGACCTGCAATGCACTCAGTTAACTATAAACATAGAAGCTGTACTTCCCAACATGCACGGTCCACATGCCAAGCACACGCACATCTGCACATACAGAGCGTGGGAAGTTAACAGTGAATACATAGGCATATAAACTTTAGTGGGAATTAATAGAGAGAGTAGTAGACAGACTGATGAAACAGGATAGTCTGAGAGATATGGAGATCTATTAAGTTTGTAAGCTGCCCGCCATTCGGAATTACATCTGCCGAAGAATAAAAGAACTGAACTACAACCAAAGTATTTGTATTTGTGGTGCCGTGAAGTCGTTCTGAATGATATTACATTTTGGTGTCGTGACGTCTTCTACACTTCATAATTCTACATTTGCGCGGGCTGCTGGACATACGACCGTCTACCTGCAGTCGACACTTTACATCTGGTGCCGTGACGCTCTACATAATGATATATTTTTGGCGCCGTGACGTTCTACATAATGATATATTTTTGGTGCCGTGACGTTCTACATAATGATATATTTTGGTGCCGTGACGT
>SMGT01011179.1:147373-179326 GCA_004794575.1 Lanistes nyassanus
TTCTACATAATGATATATTTTTGGTGCCGCGACGTTCTACATAATGATATATTTTGGTGCCGTGAAGTTCTACATAATAATATATTTTTGGTGCCGTGACGTTCTACATATATTTTTGGTGCCGTGACGTTCTACATAATGATATATTTTTGGTGCCGTGACGTTCTACATAATGATATATTTTTGGTGCCGTGAAGTTCTACATAATGATATATTTTTGGTGCCGATGACCAGTCCCGATGACTCGCTCTACACAACGCTACATTGGTGGTGCCTTGACGTCTTCATATTGTTATATGTTTGGCGCCGTGTCTACATAATGATATATTTTTGGTGTCCTGACCATTCAGGATCTACATAATGATATTATACGCACAGAAGCCCATACGCACAAATGAGTGGATTTTATAAAACTGTTTATAACTATAGTCAAGATGACACAGAGTCCCACTTGTCCCTTCTGCAGAAATCGGATATAATCCTGATTGTGTTCACTGACAAATGTTCTTACACGATATGACATGAAAACACGCCATGACCTTCGTTGTGTCATATCGCGCCAACACCGACACATTATACCACAAGTTCAGTCACATCGTACATGTAGTTTGTGTCAGCTATTAGCAACAAAGAGGTGCATTAGTGTGCGAGTGTACTAAATAGAGTGCCAACGGTCCGACAGATATATTTAGAGACAAACTAAACCTGATGCTAATGTTAAATAGTTCTGTAGACTGTGGTACCTGTGTGACCGGACCACGTAACGACTGGGCAAGGTACGCAAGGCCAATCGTGACAGCTCCATAACCCAGCACTGGAACCATAGACAGGTACTTTTCATTATCATCAGACAGAAGCAGCCCCACTGTATTGTGTCATTGTCCATTCTTCTGTTTGCTGTCCTGCCTATCTATATTGTACAAACTGATTATTTATATAATCAAGAAGTGTAGGAAAACCTTTTTAAAAAATGCAGATAATTTTGTCTGGTAGATCTGTGTAATTGAGAACGTTCAGTCAGCTATTTGAAACTCAAATAAAATACAAATGCAGATCTATTTTCGAATAACATTTGTAAATAAAGCAGAAGCAGATATCAAATAAACAACTGGTGAACTTTGATTAAAATTAATAGACATTCTAACAGTTTGTGCCCGTACCAATAAACTTAGCAAGGGCAGTGACCGTGGTGTCTTTGTACCCTCGTAGAGGTCGTGCCAAAATGTCCTCCACAGTGTTGGTAGCCAAAGCGGTGATACCAGAAGACAGAGTGCTGTTGGCACGCAAAACACTTGTAACTTTTGTCATGCTTTTCGCTGTCACAATCTACGTTACCAGATGTTATTTTCCGGTATCACCACAGATTCCTAATCTAGCTGCTAATTAATGAGGCTGCTGTTATAAAGAGGGTACAGCGTACCCTACAGGATATTTGCCGAATAGTAGGTCTGTGTGCCTCTTTGTAATGTTTGAAAAGTCCCTGTGCAGATGTGTCCACTTCTGCTGTAAATGGCGTACTATTGTGTCACGTCAGTTTTATGAAGAAGAAGGTCTCACCTGAGGGCGCCACTGAACAGCATGGACATGTACAGACCGGGCATGCCAGGCAGGCTGCCCAGAAGACGGGGCACGAAATATGGCACTATCTGAAATGTGACGTCATTTCCGGCAATATTAGCAGTATCATCTTGGGTTTTTTGTCGTAATTTCTTGTTACTTTCACTTGCGCATGCGCGCATACACGCCCACACGTAAGGGTAACACGCCCGCACGCAGGCACGCACGCGCATCTCTCCGTACGGGTTGCTTTACTAGCCTGGTTCCTGTTGGTGATGAGTCCCGCCTTAAACGGATCGCATCCAATAGTGATTACGTAAGCGTACAGTAAGATCCCTGTAAGTGTCAGAGCCAGTCCGTACAGAATGTTGAGAGGCACGTTCATCAGAAACGCTCTGCCAAGAAAAACATGTAACACTGAGTTTCTAATAAAGTGGGTGTTAATTGGGTGTGTGAGTGGCCAATAAAGACAACTGACGAATGAAGAACCGAAGACATACAGATACGTGTTAGTAAAAACCTTTTTTCGTGTAGTGTTATTCTGAGGTATGAAAATATTTTGTGTCTTTTATTCTGGGAGTATCTGGGCTGGGAGCTTTATAACAAAATGAGAGCTGACGCGTGTAAGACCAGCATTGTTTACTTAGTTAATAAACCTGAGGGTGACTCATGGACCGGAGGGTAGCCTGCTCCGTACAAAAAAGGAAATGTTGTTCTCACACAGGGAACGACACATGAAACATACAGAGAAGTGAGAAGCTTTGCTGGGACTCACGCCCAGACCCTGGGGCTATGCTTGCTTGGCCACTGGACTTCTTGAGTCCCGGCCACTGAAAGACGAGTAGCGATGTAGGAGATCGAAGACAGAGGGGCACAGCGGAGGGGGGGGGTAACAACAGAGTTGCTTCCTCCGTGCGCCTCTGATGTGCTACTTCAGTGGGGTAGCCAGTAGACCGGATGACAAACAGTACCCGGTACTAGGAACATAGATGCCAGCAAGACGTTAGCATAAAATAATGTGTGGAGCACGCTACAGTCAGTGGGCGACCGAATGATGCAGTCACCTGACAGAGAAGATGTACAAGTGGCCACCAGACGTCATAGAGTGAAGTAATTAGTTGGATGGTTAAGCGGTCACCACCTGCAACGGTCTTCAGACAATCGAATGAAGTTCGAGACGTGCACACCTAGTTGGTCGTCTGTACCACTGTATGAGCTAGGGTGCATGAAAGGGAGGGATGGTGACGGAAACGTTACAGCTTGCTACTTTCTTCTTTGTTCGAGCTTTTTGGTTTTCAAAACATAATTTTTCTGGTTGTTGTTGCCAACTAGCCATCGCGCAATTCAAGTATTATCGCCTCCACTCTTTCCGTTCATTCACCTTTGACTGCACATTCAAAGCCATATTCAGTAACTATCCGACTCCAAGCACGACAGCATAATTCAAAGTAGCAAGCTCCCAGCCGCTCACCCCATATTCTCAGAATAAAAGACAAAATGTTTTCAATAACTAAGAGGCGAATGCGAATTTAGGAGAATGTTGACAACGAGACGCCGTGTTTGCAAAAGCCAGCTTTCAAAACTGCGCATTTGACAGTTATTTGTAACGAAAGAGTTATTATAATCGACGACTTTTTTTCACATTTTCGCATTTTTCATCGTCTTCATGGCGCCGATGCGCTGAACAGACGCCTGATTGAAGCAGGTGGACAGCCACACGAAGCAGCTGCCGATGACGGCTGACCACGTGGTGTGGCGCTCACGGATGTCAGGACTGATCCTGCCACACACCCAGTGAGCGGCGATTATAATGATGTTCACAATGATAATTGTTACAGTTAGTCTTCTCTGCTCTCGCTTACTTCCCCTTTCCCCATCCTGTCTCTCCTTCGTATGTCCGATAATTGTTGCAACCAGCACGTCAGTTAACAAGTTGTAGTTAGCACGCAGTTAAAACGAGGAATTTATTCAGCTAATTCTCTTGCACCCAAATAGATGCCACCTACTTATTTAAATGGGCCTATAACATAAATAAGGTAGGCCTAAACAATAAGTCAATTTACAACAACGTGGTTGTGCATATTTCACGTAACTGCTGTATTGCATGTAGTCAGCTGCTAGATTCCCAGCTTATTCCGCCACTGGATAAAGCTTTCAGCCTAAAGTCATTTTTAAAAAAAAGGTTGTCTTGATATTGATATCTTTTTCTAAACATTATTCTGATACTTTTCGCGGATAAAGAAGTTACAAAATGTGAAATTAAAAACCCGATGCTTATGACTGACGATGATGAGGATGATGATAAAGACAAAACGGACTATAACCGATGAACAGGAGTTCACTGACTCGTTGAATATTATTCTCCCTCCTTCTGAAGCAAGGTGGAAGACTTGTGAGATGCTACCAACATCAAGTGTCCCCTGTAAGCAGAAACAAGGCGAATCTGACATTTGATCAGATGCTAATGCGACTCCAGGTCTGGCGACGACAATTTACGTTAATGCGGAGTTTAGACGGTTCGACTAAACGACGGAAAACTTGTAAAAGGTTGATCCAATCTTCCGCAGCAAAGATTTGATCGAACTTCACTCAAGAGATTTTCCTGCACAACGTCTCACCAGGGGAGAAATATCAAAACCTGTGAGTGCACAAACCGTCTGATCCACGTTGTGAAGAAAGTAAATTTCGTTTTTGTTGGGGAACATGGAACAGATTTTTACTGTTGTTTTTGCTTATCTGAGATGTGTGAGGTGAGATGTATAATTGATAACAGGCCGCGTGGTCAGTGAGTTGTTACTATTACAACCATAGCTCACCATGATGATTACAGCGCCCATCCCGATGAAGACAACCACAGTCTGAATGACATCTGTCCACACCACGCTCTTGATGCCGCCCTGTGTGACTCACAGGTTAGAGGAAGGGCATTAAGGTCTTTTTTAAGCACACGAAAGTGTTTCCTAATTCGCCGAATCTGTGTATACACGACCAGGTTCGACATACTACAGGGCGCATTTGTCCGCTTAAGAGAAGCCCATATTCGACGTATCATGATGAAGTGTTAAGCGATTTCGTTTCATTTTTTATTGGAGCAATATATGCATGAATATCTGCATTACATCTGATCATGGCAGAGTGGGTGCATACTGCCCTTGCACTTGTGAAAATACTGCTTTATAAAATTTATTGATTTATGTATAGCACTACCCAGAGAATTAAGTTTTCATTCCTTGTATTTTTCTTAGAAGGAAATATTCAGATCTTCACTTCTTATACAAAGCTATTTTAAATGTTCGTGTATTTATAGTACATGTACTATCTTCACAAGTGTCGGACACAAGAAACATCATTGAAATGCTTCTCGATTTAAGTGGTATAATCCAACATGGCTGTGATGTGTTGGACTGGTGGTTTTCTTGCATTGATCATCCTGAAGATCTCTTACCACAGCTGTGTAAACGGTGCAGATTCCACCCACAATGGCAACCGACACCCAGAAAGGCAGTCCAGCAGCTGTGGTCACGTGAAAAAATCTCACGTCAGAATGTGACAATACAATAACTAAGTAAACTACGTTTTGCTTACTTGCCCCACTAAACGTGACAGGTGTCAAATATGTGTTTTTTTAAACATTTACAGCAGTGTATTGCCCGCGTTTTTTTCACCCCTCTCGCAGCTGTGAATCATTGAGTGTGAGAGGAAAATCTGTTGAGATCTGGTACCAAAAAACTGTAGAACGTTAGGTTTGCAGAAATCAAAGGTAGTTGTTATGGCCGAAGGAAAACAGAACAAGGAAAAGTAAACTAGTTTTCAGATAAAACTGATCCGTATGTCAACGTATGTAATAAAACGGATCCGTGTGTCAAAGTACGTAATAAAACGGATCCGTGTGTCAAAGTATGTAATAAAACGGATCCGTGTGTCAAAGTATGTAATAAAACTGATCCGTGTGTCAACGTATGTAATAAAACGGATCCGTGTGTCAAAGTATGTAATAAAACGGATCCGTGTGTCAAAGTATGTAATGGTAGAAGCTGAAAATCAAGTTCCTCTGCAGAAAAGGACGAAATAAAAGTCATCTTACAAAGGGTTCTAGGCCTACCTATATTTAGGATGAGTTCCCACTGACCTGTCTGTAGTACCAATGCGGGTGAAAACAGAGCCACTGCCATGTACAGACACTGTAAAGAAAAACAAAATTGTAGAAAAAAATTTACCGAGATATGCATACATTGCACACACACACACACACACACACACAGCCACGCACACATGCATGCATGCATACAGACATAGTTATTGTCTACCAACCGTCTGTAACATTCCCAGGCAGGTGACTAGTAACTGTACAGCAGTAGAATCGAACCTCATGACGAGGTACGCGTAAATGCTCGTGACGTGAAGTGGGTACATGAGGGGTACCACAGTGAAACATCCCACTGTGTAGGACAAGGCGATGCCAAAGTAATTTAACAGGACCATCGTGCCCGTGTTGAACACGTCAGCAGGTGCACCAATCAGGGAAACGGCCGACTGGAAGGTGACGAACAGCGACAGGCAAACAGGGATCATCGACATCTGACGGTTGCCTAGGAGATAGTCTGCCTGTGAGGACGTAACCAGACAGAAGCTTTACAATTTTATCATTAAGTGCTTTGACTGGATGATGGTTTTGATGGGGCAAAGGTGGACATTTCTGCATTAAGTCTGAGGCTGGTGGAAGAGCAAGGGGAGTTTAACGGAATAGGACTACAAAGAGCTTAGAGAATCGCGCAGTGCGTGACTTGGTCAGAGTCAATGACTCCGTGAATGAGAAGGACCCAGCAGACGGCATCCATAGACAAGAAATATTCATTCCTCACTTGAAATTTAGGGTAACTACGTTTTGTCTAGCGCTTGTAGAAAATACATTCAGTGCATGTAGTCTTATTAAAGTCTTGTAAATATTCTGTGTCAGTTCATGTTTGTTGCGTAAATAATTGTGATTGAATATAGTGTTTTTACAGACAGTCGAGTTGAAGCTAATTTAATGTGAGTGTTAAAATCTGCATTAATTACTTTTCCCTTGAAGTACTAACATCCTTTTTGGGCAGACAATACACTCTTGTACTCAGTACACTTATGTTCTTGTAACCACAGTGGATCGCCACATCATTCTGAAAATATTTAACACATCTCCGACTTGGCAGACTACAAGCAAAGTAGTAGGAAAACAACATAGAATAATGTCAATAAATGATTTTAAAAAAACAAATTCTTTAAACCTTGGTTTTCTGACCGCCCTTGTACACTGCAAAAAAGATGCCGATAATAAGGGAGGCAACCAGTAACGCGCTCATCACCGCATAGTCCACCCAGTGAAGGTAGGTCTCATCAGGGGCTGACATTTTGTATTGTTCTAAAACTGACAGAACAGAATACAGCGTTTAGCATTGACGAGTAATGATCTGGTCAGTTATATCACAACATTTTATTATCAGGATGTGCGTGAAACAGCTGATAGGAAATTTACCAAACGAATTTTGGCAGCGCTGGCAAGGAGGCGGTAGGTACGTACGTAGATATAAATATACATTTACATACACAAGTCTCTTTTGACGAATGGTGGCAGCCTGACGAAAGTTAGGTGGCTGACGAGTCTTTCTGTTGCTCTGAAATTTACTGAAATATATGTTTGTACTCAGATTATAACGGCGAGCGCTCGCGAAAATACGACAAAACAAATGATTGACACGTCTGATCTTGCGTTGGATAAACCGCATCCCATCTTCTCTTGACACCACCAAAGCGAAACTTTCTGCACTCTAGATCGCTTTCAAGAGCTGCAAAACTCTGAAGCTAGCTGAGCACGTACAGTGTTAATTTTTCAAGACATCGAACTGAGCAAACGTTGCCTTCAATGAGAAAAATCCTCCGGATTGTTTACTAAGAGAAAGCACGTACCTGTGAATCCATTTATCTGTATATTGCAATCTGATCTTTCCCCTACTTATCGAACTTTTTCCCCATATACGTTCTAACTTTCTGGATTTTATTAAATCTTATTAAATAATTCAAGAGCACACACACACACACACAGACACACATGCAATGCCACAAAGAGAGACTCACACACAGACTCTGGTACACATTAGCTAACCCCTGAATAGCTGCATACAGGACATGAGAAAATATTAGTTTGTGACTAGAAAAATTCAACAAGTGACGACTGCTTGGAGAGTGAAATGTAACAACAAAGAAACTAGGTCATGCAAATTACTATAAGACCGAGTGAACGTTTCGGGGAATTAACCCTTTTTTTACGACAAAACAAACACACAATCCAAATAGGTAACAACAGTAAAATAAAGAATAAATCCAATAGGAAGAGAATAAGACAGATACAAAGAAATTACTTATCTTTCTGTTACGATGTACAAAAGGTCTAACGATAACAACAACAACAACAACAACAATAATAATAATAATAATAATAATAATAATAATAATAATAATAATAATAATAATAATAATAATTGATTCAGACAGTGGATTGATTCAGTACCTTATGTCTGCAGGATTCTCGTTAAAGACACTGTCACTGATAACACCGGGCTTGATAAAAACGGCCAGTGATGGCTACTCACGTTTTCCGATGTCATGGACGTGGCCAGGGTCCCATCACCTCCTTTTCCTCACTCCCTCCCCCTCTCCCTCTCCCAGCCCCGAACAAACGTTACGTTTATGCAGAGATAATTTATCTTCTTGCGAGTGCCTGCGTGGATCACAATCACAACATAATTATTTGGACTAAAAAGACGAAAGAAACCAAATTTCAAAACTTCTTCAATCCAGTGTTTGTCGCCTTTTTCTCTCGGTGTTTGTACTCAAAGAATGTCAGTAGAATTTATGAAAGTTCACTAGCTCGGATCTTTTGTCGAAAACATGGGGTATTCCATATTAGCAGACTGTAGAGATTACCGACTTTTTTCTACACACACACACACAACGTCTTTGCCTCTTTTTGCCTGCGTCCTGGAGAGTCCGTGCGTGCGTGCGCGCGCGAGAGAGAAGATATTTGCGTTTGCACGAGTGTCAGTGTTTGCGTGCAGATGAGAGAGAGTGGGTTTCCGTGCGTGACTGAAAAGGCATTTGTTAAGCGAGTGTGTATTTGTGCTTCCCTATGCGTCTTACAAACACACACACACACAAGCACGCACACACGCATGCACAGTTATACGCACACACGCACACGCACACACGCACACCACACACTCCACAGAGATGGAGAGAAAGGGAGAGGAATGTGCGTGGTTGTTACATGGACATGTGCATGAAGGGCGTGCTTGGGAGCCGACAATAATAACAATCACCACCAGAAAATGTGCACTCTCTCAACGATGAAACCCACACACATATTACACATAAATAACGAGTTTTGACGTGAGTCTGGTTGTTTACACACACACATTTGCAGGCAGTACCTGCAGGTACGCAGAAAAGCCTCGACACCAAAGCAGTAAGATAATTCACCAGGGTGGCACGATAGTCTCCCTCTAACCACCTTCGTATTCCTCCGCACCCCTAACTCCTCCCTTATCAAAATGGAGTGCAGACGTCATAAATACTTTCAAGTGACATATATTTCCATGATTTGTGAATAAAGTAGATAACGAAGAACTGAATAAAAGACTATAATTCGTTGTAAACAATTTTTATGAATAATTTAGTTGTATGGCATATGATATCACCACAAGCGATAACTGGTTTGGTGGCACAGCCTAAACATGTATAGCAAAGTGAGGATAACGGGTTGGGGTGATCCTGTCTTCGGTAAACCTTCTGAGATTCAAACTGACACCTGTCTGCACGGCAGACCACTTAACTTTGTAAATCATTACGTGCCTGCTAGCAAAAGTCAAATCCATGTGAAAGACCGACAACATAATCTTCTATATGGATTTGACTGTTCCCCGCTGGTTACTTCGTTGTCTAAATGTCTTGCAGTGTCCGTCCCGCCGTTAGTGTCTTGTGTAAGTTCCTGAGTGTCCTGGCCCTGGACACGATCAGATCCTTTTGTCCTTTTCCCCGCCTTCATCGCTTCCCCTCTTCCACTGTCCTTCTTTCTCTTCTTTATCATATTATAGTCGTTCAAAAGCGGTGATTTCGGAAACCGCACTAGATCGTACGCGCTTGTGTGTGTGTGCGTGTGTGCGTGTGTGCGCGCGCGCTGGGGCAGCGGGATGGGGGAAAAGAAAAAGACCCATAAAGACGGGAAAGCAAAGTTTTTAATTTCCTCTGATTAAGGAGTTGATTCATATACATTAAAATTAAATACACTTTCCAAGATTACACAACTGTCACACTTCGTCCTATCTGCAAGGAACTGGAGAAAAACTGTACTATCATCAGACTTACAGAATAAAAATGGATATTCATTAAAACTCCACTTGCAACGAGAGATGAACACATCTAAACTTGTGTCTGTGTGAGAAGGAGTAGTGTATTTGAGAGAAAACGGTGTGCTTAATCTGTTTGATAATCTGTAAGATCTTTTTCTCAAGTACATCCAAACTTCCGCTGTAACTCAAGTGGCCTTTCCCCATTTTCTCGTTCAATGCGAGCTCCCAGGACTGAGAAGCCTGATAGCATCAGCTAGATTTAGAATGACCTCTTCACTAAACGATGAAAATGGGTCATTGTGCGGGACCTCTGGAGACCCGTTCTTCGCTCCTGTCTGCATGCTCTGTTACTGTCTCTTTCCTGTCTATCAGTCTGTGTATTCTCTTTCTTGCGCTATCTTCTTCCTTCCCCATTCTCTCTCTCCAAGATTTTTTTTTCCTTTTTATTTTGGTGTGGGGGGTGGCTTTCTTGTTTGTGCCTGTCTCTGCGCATGTCTCCGTCGTTCTGTTTCTGTCTCCATGTCCGTTTCTGTGTGTGCGAGTGTGCACCGAAATGATGAAGTCCTTTGGCGAGCGCAGTACGTTGCCAGCAGAACGTGGTGTGTCTCGCAGCGTTGATAAGGGCCTGGAAGCAACGTGCTAAACAATGTGACGATTTCCTAGCACTTAGCCTTAGAAACGGTATGCTAGAGACCGAACTCGCAACATAAACGTTTGTTTGTTTGGCATGTATCACTCCCACGTCTAAACGTGTGTTTGGCATGTATCACTCCCACGTCTAAAGGTTTGTTTGTTTGGCATGTATCACTCCCACGTCTAAACGTTTGTTTGTTTGGCATGTATCACTCCCACGTCTAAACGTTTGTTTGTTTGGCATGTATCACTCCCACATCTAAATGTTTGTTTGTTTGACATGTATCACTCTCACGTCTAAACGTTCGTTTGTTTGGCATGTATCGACTGTCGTGCAGATGCAGGGCACTAAACTGATTACCACATGGCAGAAAGAAATAGGCTGTTTACCTATGTTCGTCCCTGTTTACCACCACACATCCTTCACAGAGGCTTAGCTTCCTGTAATCTGTTTGGTATGACTCCCAAACTTGTCCAGCATTAAGCACAACTCTTGTGTGGCCTCAAAACCATTCTGCGCAAGTTGTTTTTCCCCCATAAGTCAATGGCTTTTCTTTTCACTTCACTACAGTTCAGTTTTACATACATAGCAGATCATCTGTAGAAACATATATGCGGCATGAAGAGTAAGAGCTATTTTGCTATTTTACTTGACAGCCCCAAGCTTGGTTAGCCAGGCAAGTATTACCTGCTATATCTAGCTCTTTCTTTCTGATTTGTAAATTTTTCGGAGCTACAAATAAACTGCTCAAGTATTTTTTTTTAATTATCGTTCTTTAATCCACGTTGTCACCGTCAAGGAGTTCACAATGTAGCACCTTCTGACCTCAAAGCAATCAGAGTACAGTACAGCTTGGTACAAGGAGGGTTGGTGGGGGGGGGGGCAGAAAAAAAGGTGGGCAGATTTCGTCTCGGTGGTCGCCGAGGTTTCGCTCACGTTAGTAAGACGGCAACAGAGTCACGTGGAAATTCGACATCCTGGCTTCATGCTCTGGCATACATTTCCTCGTAATCAGACAAAGAACCAACGTTCCCTTGAATCCCAAAAGGTCACACACATTTGTCAGTAAAAGGCATGAAATTTGCTGCAGCAGATGCTTGATTAAAGGATCCCACCATGCAGAAAAGCTTTCACACCTCGCCTCCCTTTCGGGTGGTTTTCGCGTGGTCACGACTGTCCATTTGTCAGTCTGGTCAGTGTGATACTGCTTGTCTGTCGACGAAAAATGTCTCTGACTTTGGGACAAGCAACTTCACAGGCTGAACGCAAAAAGATAAAAAATCAACGGAAAAGGTAAGGGATTTTTTCTGTATTAACCTCAACAAGTGGAATCGGGAAAGGTTTGTACTTGAATGTTTCTTTTCATTACAATTTTTTTTCTTTAGCTTAATATTTATTTTAAATGTCTTCTGAAGATGAGTCTGATATATTTTCTAGAGCTTACCATAAAGGGACACGTTATACAAATTTCGCTTAAATATTGTCTGCGAATGGGATATACCGCTGGGTCATAAAAACAAATAAGCGGCTTTTCTTGAATTAGTGTGGCATAAATACACTCTATACTTGAGTCCCAGAAACAAAAACAGTAACCATTCCCCGACTCTCTTTCTATGTTTCCGCTACTCCCTCCCTCCCTTCTCCCATCTATCCATCCATCCCACTCCACCTGTCGCTCACTCGGTCGTTAGAGAATCATATTTCGAAACCATGATGACGTCACCCAGTGAGCTGATCACCATAGCTAAGCAAGAAGCCATGACGCTGTATACTGTAACGTTTTCCAGAAGCCTCATTGCTACGTCCAGAGACGAAAGTAATTCCGAAGAAAAACACAAGCTTAAGAGCTTTAATGCATCAGACGATGAGGAAGACAACGAAGAAGAAGGACGACGTTTGCACCTGGGGTCCCGCGAGAAGACGTCAGAGGAAAAGGAGGACAAGGACAAAAGACACCCGCCTCCAGGTCAGGGGACTTTTCAGCAAGATCAGAAAATCGAAATAGAAGGCGAAAAATCTCAAAGACTGATCTACCGCATAACAGAGGCACCGCCACCACATCTTGCTCTCTTCTTCGCTCTACAGGTAGGCGTGCTGAGCAAGGCGCCGCTCATTTCGGGAGCAGCAACCGTTTTTTTTTTTTTTGCAGCTCACTTTATACCTGCTGTTCACTGTCCGATAGGTAGTGGGTGCATTAAAAGAAATCCATATTAATTTTCCCATGCTTGCTATGGTCACAATACCTGCAATGTGCGTGCGGCGTGCGTGCGTGCGTGCTTGTGGGTGTATGTGTGTGTGTGTGTGAAAGACGGAACCCTTTACCAAAAAATCCATGGCGTTGGTCAGCCTAGTTATTTAATTAACCTTTGCCTAAATCTTTTACTATTGCTACAAAACAGTTTATGAATACACTGAAACTTTGTTGTAAACTATTGCTTGAGCATGTGATAAAGAGAGTATTTCCTGCCACATTATAAATGTCTCTGTCTGTCTGTCTGTCTGTCTGTCTGTCTGTCTGTCTGTCTGTCTGTCTGTCTGTCTGTCTGTCTGTCTGTCTGTCTGTCTGTCTGTCTGTCTGTCTGTCTGTCTGTCTGATTTTACTTTCTAGCCACTTTTTCATTCTGTTCATATCTCCTTTTCTCCTCCCGCTTATGTCCGTCCGTTTTGCTAGGTCTGTCTGACTCTCGGCATCTGTCAACAAGCCTTTTTGTCCATCTTTCCGCGTGCCTGTGAAGTTCACTCCCAGCTTTATTGAGAAACCCACGCAACATTTCGTGCAGCAAAGTCTTCTGGCAGTGTCCACGGCGTTGACTGTGTCGCTGCTGGTGTCAGAACTGATCTGCGCTCGCGACAACAATGACGTCAAAACTCAAATCACCAGCGCTACCTTCCTAATGGCGGGCCTTTCCACGTTTACCATGAGCACCTTTGGAGTCAGGTGTGTGGTCCCCCCCCCCACACACACACCCACCCACACACAATTGTAATCTTTCAAAGCTGCTCTGAGGTGTATCGAGATTCGAGCAGTTGTTTTGATCGAGACAGGTGTACACAAAAAATAAACGTTGTGAACACTATAAATCAAGGTATCTTTTCTTCAAAATGGAAGGGAGAGAAGGAGATGGAGGACAGAGAGGAGAAAGAAGAGATGGTAGACAGACACACAGACAGACAGACAGGCAGGCAGGCAGGCAGGCAGGCAGGCAGGCAGGCAGAAAGCCAACTGTCGTAGCTTATTTAGAGATTGTAATCAATAGATCAATTTTTTTCGTTTGAAGGCTGCCAATATTCCAAGGACCAGCCGTGACATATATCGTCCCGTTGTTTGCACTGACAAACTTACCTGAGTGGCAGTGCCCCTCTCAGGCAGATTTAGGTGAGTGTAGATAAGCAGTGAGGCACCCACCCTTTCTCTCTGTTCCCTTTTTACATTATCTTTGTCGCTCAGATTGTCACATTCGTTTTTTAAAAATAAAGATTAGGTTTAAAACAAGGGAACTGGACCAAGCTAAGACATGACAAAGACAAAGACAATATACATGTTTCGGGGCACTACCCCTTCATCAGGACGACACAAAAACGACGAAAAAACGACAACAACGAAAACAGAAGAAAAAGACTTAGCTTCAGTAGATGTGGCGCATAGGCTGGACAGCAGGAAAATGATTAGGTTTTTTTGGGGGGAAGAGGGAGGGAGGGTATCAGTGTGTTCCTCTTTTCATTCCGTTTATCACAAGAGGATATGTGAGAGGTGTTAGCCTCACGTTCCCCTCTGTGGAATGATTGAATAGTGACACCAAAAGTTCGAAAAATAAACGCTAGTTTCATCTCTATTTTGTTTTAACTGCGAATAACCTTTTCTAAGGGACTTCTTCCACACACACTTTTTGCAGAAATCATTTATCAATATTTTGCTAGTTTTTACTGATCAGTACTTTGCATTGGTTTCTTCGCTTTTTGTCTGTTTCCTTTACGAAATGGATGAACGCACGGACATTATGAATAAATAAATGGGCCGGCTGTTTGGATGAATTACTGGATGCCAGCGCGCTTCTACAGCAACTCTTCTGCAAACGTCACCGATGTGAATGGAGAATACCCGGTTCCCCAGGAATGGATAGATCACAAGATCCAGCTAGTGAGTTTGTCGCTGCATACCTTTCCACACGCAGAATTCTGTTTCAACATCGAGTGGGTGGGGAGGGGGTTAGACATGAATAACATGCGTTGGTCGTCGATGATTAACATATCTGTGCTGGACCAAAAGTTATCTCTTAATAGGATCAATTATTTTTAAAGTCTTTAAGAACCTGTGTCAGAACCCACTGACTAAAACAGAAGCTATGCATTTGTACCATTCCTATTTATGTGTCCGTCTTTCTTGTTTGTCTGCCTGTACGTCTGACTGTTTTGTCCGCTCTTTTTTTTGTTCGTTCGTTCGTCTGTCCGTTTGTTTGTCCGTCGTGTGCTTTGCGTTGCTTTAACATTATGTAGTTTTTAAATCTTTGAAAAACAACGGATGTTTTCTTCATGTATAATCTAAGCCAGTCTTTCAAAAACATTGTTTGCAGTAGTAAATGGCTTCTGAAAATTTATTTTCATATGTGGCATTATCTTTAGCTAACAACCAGGCCAAACTGGGAAACCTCCAGCGCAGAAAAGATTAGCTCAGCTCAGTTAACAGACAACTGAAGAAAAATCTTACATCTCAGATGACCTAAATCAACATCCCGCACCAAAGCAGCTATCAAAAGGAGGCCTACTTTGTGATCTCCAAACCCTTACTACTCCAGCCGTAAATCCTTTGTAACTGAATAAACATCGCGTTCTTCAGCGTGCCTGGGCTGGCTTGCATGAGCGTTCCTAGCTTCTCTTCCGGTCATAGAAGTAGTCGTAACGCGCATTCGCCCTGCGACTTTACGTATGATCAGGAGATACGAATGCTCATGCAAGCCAGCTCAGGAACAGAAATCGGTAAAGATCCAGAGCAATCGTGAACTGCTCCTCATTTTAAACATTTTCTTAGCCAATATTTGCAGGCAGAAAAAGACTGCATCAAATAAGCATAAATACGATCTCTCTACTTAAAACTAAGCCAGGGTATTGTAAAAAAAAAATATTAAGTTATCGATGTCCTTTACATACCGAGCAAATCTTTTCAAAGACAAACATGTAAACCCCTTTTCAGCTCGACCAAGTCTAACGAAGATACTGGTTTTTAAAAAAAAGTTCTATGTTCTACTGTAAATATACGATTAAATTTAATTTTCCCCGACACTGGATCAGATCTGTGGACATACAGAGATTTGTTACCTGTCTTTTTTTCAGAGATTTTTGTGTGTTTCTGTGGAGGTAGTGGGGAACCAGTCGGTCGACTTGATATATAGATGAAACTTTTATTTGGTTTTTTGACTCAGTGGCTGCCGCAGCATTCCTTCGGTTTAGTAGGACCGCTTGAATCTGGATCTGAGACTCCCGCATTTCTTTCAGCTGTCTGGAAGTCTGATGGCTGCAGGTGGGTTTCACTTCTTGATCGGCATCACTGGCATGGTGGGCTTCATCATGCGGTTTGTCGGCCCTATCACTATCGTGCCCTCCATCACCCTCATCGGCCTTCTCGTCTACAAAGTCGCTCTGAGATTCGCCCAGACTCAGTGGGGCGTGGCAGCTCTGTGAGAACTTTGACTTTAATCTCTTGTCAGACGATGGGGATGCTAATGACGACGATAAGGATATCTTACTAACGACGCCGAAGACAAAATTATTGTCGACAACGACGATAAAGATTAGGGTAATGATAAACATGACGGTATACTTATAAAGATAATAATGATGATGAAGAGGACGACTATGGCGAGCATTAATCATTTTCGGAGTCGGCCTAGTGGCAACATCACAACAAATTACTTACGCAGTTTCAAAGAACTACTATTGTAAATATGAGCCATCTTTTTTCTGTTTACTTAACTATTTCAGTTCGCTAAAGTTAAGAAAAACTAATTCCACAAAAAGATATTGGGGAAAAGGTAGGATTGCAAAGAACGATAAATCCTGCACGCGATAGAGCAGTGATCTCATGTTTTTATAAACTGCGCAAGAAATGTAGAATGTCAATGGGGTCGGATTGTTCACAGAGTAACCCCGTATTTGCAGGACCTCCCTGAGTGCCATGGTCCTCGCTTTCTACTTCAGCAAGCGTTCAACTCCCATTCCAGCTTGGTCACGACGACGAGGCTTTCACATCATGTGGTACCCCCTCCATCAAGTGTTTGCCGTAAGTTTCAAATAAATTTCATGATGAATCGACCTACAGACTGATGTCAAAGTCCAGCTTCTGGCACTGATTTTAAGTAATTTTAATGATTTTGATAAATACAGACACATACATGCACAAACAAATGCGCGCGCGCCTATCACAATAAAAGCTTTAAGCCTCACACAATGACCTATCACAATGAAATAAAACACATGCACGAGCGTGCGCACACACACACATATATATATATACATGCACACACACACAGTTCGATGGGAGTGATACACACTAGATAGGATCTTCCGAAGAATGCAAACACTTAACAGCTAAAGAGATCTGCTTGTGCAAACAACTGGTTCACCCAGTTAAGAGCAAGTGTGGGTGGGGCAAGCAATTGCTTTCACCATACCTCGTGCAATCGTTCTTGCACTGCGAATCTAGGGCATATATATATATATATATCTTCGGGCGGGGAAGGTACGACTACTTAGGGACTGAAGATGTTGGCGGTCTCTAACAGTAGGTTTGTCTTCGCGACAGCCCCGTCCATTTAGCAACGTTCTTTATCAGTGTACGTAGGGCCGGGTCTTAGTTTGGGAGCTAAAAATGTACAATTATAAGATAGGATACTGCAAAAAGCAATGAGCCCCTCTGTGCATCCAGCCACTCTCATCCTCCCCACCCCATTCTTACACACGAAAGGCAGGAACACGTCACGACCATCACTCTTTGATCAAATAAATTGCTTTAGTTGTAATGTGTACTTCATTGATGTAGTGGTCACGTGCAATGTGTCCCACGCACAGATCCTCATCTCAGTCATCATCGGCTGGTGTGTCAGCGCCATACTGACGTACGCTGACGTGTTGTCGTCTGAAAAGGATAGCCCACAGTTTTATTGCCGCACGGACACCAGACTGAGCGTTATTGCAGACGCTAAGTGGATCTCCTTTCCCTACCCAGGTATAAAGACACATTTCTGAAGGGTATTTCATTCATAAGCCGGCTGTCGGCAACTTGCCGAAATTAAACTGAGGAACTACATTTAATAAGACATCAAACAGTCATAAATCAAAGGAATTATTTGGTGCCGCTAAATGACATCCAGTGTAGAGCATCAACATCGTGTAAAAATGCTTACAGCCACTGGCTCCTGAGTAGCAGATTATATATTTCTCACTTTTCGTAAGAAATCACGTCAGACGCAGGAATAAAGCAGCGTTAATTAACAGTAGCACGTGACCTGTCCCACCTGACCCCTGTGTGACGTGAGTGATTGGCTGAAAGGTTGGAAATGTTGGCCAGCCTGGTCAGAAAATAGATAAGCCCTCTTTCTGATGCAATTTTTACTCAGTGTTGATAAAAGGTTATAGAGCAGTTCGCATATTGCTTGCAGCCTGTTATTTCTTTCTTCTTTCGTTTCTTTGTTTCACTTTTTCCTTCATTTCAGTTCTCCTACTTCCCTCCACCATTCCTTTCCCTTTTTAACACCTTTTTCTTGCTTTTGCCAGGGCAGTTCGGAGCCCCTTCGTTCCACCTCGGTGTGTTCGTCAGCTTCATAATCGCCACCATCTTGTCTGTTCTCGACTCCCTGGGTGACTACAGCGCATGCGCACGCGCCTGCTACGTGCCCCAGCCTCCCGCCTACGCCTTCAACAGAGGCATCGCGGTGGAGGGAGCCATGACTGTGCTGAGCGGAGCGACTGGAGCCGGCCACGCCACCGTGTCATACGGGGGCAACATCGGGGCCATTGGGCTGACCAAGGTTACTGTCTGGTTCAAACCAGGTTTGATCACCTGGTTTATTTTCTTTCTTACATCTGAACTAAAGTAAAACAGCCAGTGAAGGCATTCTTCCGTCATTATTGACTGCCGCTGGATACAGCAAATCAACGTGTTTGTCGTTTAACAATTCTAATGGACGCAGCTTGCGACACCATGCTTTTGCCATAATGTTATCTTGTCTTGTTCCAAATGTGATCATCACTATCGTTGTTCCATTATTGCAGATCTTTTTTCTTTTTTCTTCTTCATCATTTTCTTCATGGCGGTGGTGTTTAGTGTTGATGAGGGGTGGCGGTATGTGTGTGTGTGTGGGGATATTAGTAGAAATTATGTTGCTGTCTGTAAGAAAAAATTGGGGATCTCCTATGACTTATTTGTAATTCACGGACAATATTGCTCGTTTCAAGATCAAACACCGAGGAACTATCAATATGAGAATGATTTCTGGATGGCTGGCAAACACCGATCGATTCCAAAACAATCCGTAAATATACAATTTGCGGTCGTCTGGTTGCTTTTGTGATGGCTAATTACTCTGTGTGATCGTTAATTGGTTGGCAACAATATCCAATGAGCTTAAGACTACCCAAACCTCTTCTAGAATAAAAAGTGACGGCTGCCTGGCAAGCTGGGTTTATAATAATTGTGACAAACACGTTGAAAAAAGGTCAGGCCTCACTCTGCTCGATTCACAGATCCTTTGCATCAAACCTCAGCTCAAGGACTTTCTTCTGCAGGTAGCCTCCAGGCGAGTGTTCCAGGTGGTGGGACTGCTGTACATCGCGTTCGCCCTCATCAACAAGCTGGGCGCCATATTCCTCACCATCCCTCACTGCGTGTTGGGGGGCATTCAGATCATCACTTCGGGCATCTTCATCGGCGTGGTGCTGTCCAACCTGCAGTACGTGGATCTGAGATCCACTCGCAACACGGCCATCATCGGGATCTCGCTGCTGGTGGGCCTCATGCTGCCGTACTGGGTGGAGAAGAACCCGACAGCCATACAAACAGGTCTCCAACGAACACTCCTCTCTCCCTCCCTAACGTTTTTCAACCGTGGAGGTTTCTGGAGTAACAAGTACAATCATGTTCCCTCGCTTCGTGACCATTTGCCTGGTTTAAGCATCTTACCTGTCTGCAGTTAAGATGTAACATTCCAGCCAAAACGTCTAGGACTGAGAATAATAACATCAAATCCTTCTATCCATACATAAAAATGACCATATGGCTACATTTTACCTGCGTTTAGGCACATGGAAAACACGTTTTTCTCACGTAATTAGCAAAGAATGGCAGCGACTTCACACGTTATCCTGTTCAAGACTGGGTTTTATAAGCATTCTTATTTTCCTTTCCATGCCTGAAGGTGCACTTCTAAATACACAGGGTGAAAAATCTGAGGTGATTTAAGTCCTGCTGAGGAATAGGACTTAACAACACCTTCTATGGAAGAAAGGGCAGATAAAACGATTACGCAACTCCCAGCCAAGGCTTAATTATTTTTCAAGGTGTTCATACATTGAATTCGATTCATTTTCAGGTAACGTTGACGCCGACAGGCTTATTAGCATCATGCTGACGAACCCTGTTTTCGTGGGAGGGTGCCTGGCTTGTTTCTTTGACAACACCATTCCTGGTAAGTCAGAGCACTTCGAATATAGCAGTCAGAACATTTGACTGATCAGCATGGGTTTAGTACCAGCCTTAGATCTCTAAGATCCCTGCATCTGAAGCCAGTTTTACACACGGGACCTTATCAATGGACTGATCTTTCACCGTTGTCCGGCACAAAGGTCTAGGTCTACTTTGCGTTGCAGGACATGTGGTTGTCAGCACTGGTCACGTTGTTGCTAGAAAAGGACTTCAGGGTGTGAGTGGGACTGGTGTTGTCCCTTCAGTGCGAACGGTGTCCGCCGTTTCTAGAACAGCAAGCGTAGACTGCGTTGCCCAGAAACGCCCTTAGCTGTATTTATATGGACCCTGTCCACCCGACTTTCCGAAATTTCCCGAAATTTCCATCCTTGTGCAGGCACTCTGGAGCAGCGGGGGTTAGCCAACCGCGCCAAGAAGGACAATGTGACGGCAGAAAAGAAAGGCGGTTCGGCCGTGGACAGTGAGTTCGAGAACGGTATGGAGGTGTATTCCATGCCCTGGCTACCGGCTTGGATACAGGAGTCCTCCCTGGCCAGGTACCTCAGGATCTTCCCGGGCAAGGAGCCAGTCCAGTCAATGGCTCATGGACCTGTCATGGCCATGTGATGCACTCTCATCTCCCTGCCTCTCAAGAAACACATTAGAATCCACACAACTGCATGCCCGCTACGTGTTGTGTTTCCCGAACAGTCCATTCGATGCAATGTTAACCTTCCAGGCATCATTTGCATCACCTGTTTTACCTGACTGTGCTTTTTTATTATTCGGGGCTGTTCCTGTATGTCTTTGCTTTATATTTTTTATTTTATGTTTGCTTCAGTTTGTGAAGTGTCATTTGGGTGAATCGTATTTATTCCCGGATACCAGGACTGATCAGTGAAGACGACAGCAGTGACTTAAACGAAGCCATTTTGCTGCTGTTATTGTTATTTTAACATGACGGAACAGCATGATAACATCATTAAACTCGATAGAAATGTGAAGTGGAACACGAAAACAATGCGACTCTGTGCAAGACGCAGATCTTTCCTGAAATACTACAGTCAGAGGAATGCGTGGCAAAGGTCACATGATGCTGTATATGTTGAATAAAAATACACGTCCGACTCTGCAAGTGTTCAGCTAAGTACCTAGAATTAGGAGATGTTTAGTGCCAGAAAACCATGCAGCCCTAACTAGTCTGTTCTTAGGATATTATCTGGCATATACAGATTATTAATAATAAATAATAAATGTGAGTTTATACCGCACGGCACCCGGGCCGCTCTTGAAAGAGGCAAGCTCACCGCGCCTGACAGAATTTGAGAGACAACATTTACAAGAACAGGGACACACACACACACACAGGCTAACGAAAGGTCATTACTGTATACTGGGATTACCAGTCGTTATTATGTTCGTCGATACAGGATTTGAATCCGGACACAGTTAAGACTGTCTCAAGCAAAAGCCTCCCCTTTTCTCTCTCTCTCTCTGTGCGTGCACGCGCGAGGTCGACTACCCAGGGTTCGATATACTAATAAAGTATTAGCGCGTTCTTATTAACTTTATATTCAGTAGACGAAAGTTCCAAAAACATGCGTGATTTGCACAACAGAAATTAAGCTAACTGACAATTATTACACGCTCCTGTAAAAGCAAAATGCCATATTGTCATAGTGTTACTATTATTGTTTTATTTAATTTTATTTTTGTATTTGCCCCGTGGTGACCATTTTTCTGGTAGCGCACTGTTGCTCAGAATGCCTCGAACCATCCACATCAGCCCTCAAGTCAGCCCCTCAACCAGAAAAAGAAGAATGAGGCTCGTTAACTCAAAAGGTTGATCGGCCCTTTTACGAACGCACTTTCGTTCTAACGGGTAATTACAAACCTTCACAAAGCTAACACGTTCTTAGGCATATTTTACACAAACCTATAGGTTTGAACAGAATTTGTATCAAATGTGTTCCCCACAAAAGAATTCAAATCAGCTGTCGAAATACAAGATTTTATAACTGTTTTTTGCCATTAAGAAACTCTGAAAACATCTGTCTCCAGAGAAGTACCAGAGAGATCATAAACTCACTCTCAAAATAATATCAATGTACGTGTTACAAGTCCAATGGAAAATGTATTATTTAATAGCATTTTTCATGGAGATGCCCAGCGGCAACATTAGTTATAATCCTCAGATGTTCTTTAGAACAGTCGACAGGGACTGTGATATAGTGTAAACAGATTACTCTATGCTGTAAACTACAAATAAATGTGAAGGGAAAACATGACTGCACATGGATGAGCTGAACAGTGAATGCGTCATTTTAAAAAATAAATCCGATATCGTCACACAGTGCGTAATCAATGCCTAGCAACACAAACACTAGCCTAATGGCAGGGCTCGTGCAGTCTGGCCGGACAGAGGGACGCAGACGGAGACTAAACAAGATCGGCCTATGGAGCTGTTGTACATTCCAGCCTACTGAACTAAATATATATCTCAACTGCCGCGCAGTGTCGGTGCTAACGTTGTCCATAGCTTCCGCAAACCTGGGAGCTGAATTCTGTATAGATATATATGTGGTTTACTTCGAACCCAAGTCAGAAAGAAGGACAGTCTATGGCTATCGAGGAAACAGGCCCATTCCTATTACATTCATAGAAAGTTTACTAGAAACAATCACCTCAGCTGAATTGGGAACACTTCCACAGAAAGGCTGCGACACGGGGGATCTTTTTCCCCCTGGCACCGGTCTCTAACGCAGCGCGCATGTGGCTTGTGGTGTCGAAGGAACGCGCCTTGCAAGCGCCGCGACTCGCGGACTGTCCAACCTGCTTCAACACTCTCGGTGGGTCCTGTTTGTGTCAGTCGAAATCACGTGGACTGGTGGCTTTTCGAGTACGTTTTCACCGGCAAAAACAGAATCTGGAACAGATTGTTCAACTGATCTAAGAACCAACGATCCTGTGTCAAGACATACACGTGGGTATGTTATTTCTTTCACTGATAGTGTACTCTTTAAGCAGGAAAACAACAGAGAGAGGTTTTGGTTATGTGATGTAGCATCATCCCGCCCTACTCCCCCCACACAAAAACAATTGAATCGGGCCCTTTTTGTGCCGTATACGTGACAGCCTGTCTTAAGCATAGAACATTAGGTAACCGTACACACGACGTGAGTGCTACAACACTGTTATCCCCCCTGCCGAGAGCCTGTCGATCGCCCCACGCGGTGCACCATCGAAAACGCGAAACCGATCACCAGCTTCCAGCTGTGCTGGTTTTTAAGCAGTAGTGTTTTAACTGTGGATATTACAAACAGGTCTTTGCTTTGTGTACCTTTACAGTTTACTGTTTCGTGGTTTGAACTGAATCCCTCGCTCGATCTAGCCTGGAGGGGGAAATGCTTTTAACTCGCAACAAACCGCAACTATACTGCCTCTTTTCCCGGGAGAGGTGTCCAGTGAAGTCTGTATGTCTTAATTTGCAGTGGATTGTATCTACAAGACGGGATCAATGGGTTAAGGCTGGAGCCATTTCTGAGAAGTTATTGGAAATGGTTCTTTAAGATTTTGTAGCTAACTGAAAAAGACAAGAAATTAATTTGATAAGACTGCCCGTGTTTGAAAGTCATGGTCTGACAGTAATCAACATTATTAATTAGTTTAGCAGAAAAAGGTTGATTCCAACACTGAACAAATCTCAATCGTTTAACTGGGGCTGATCCCAATGAAGTAACTGTACATCCATTCTCTTTAAATAAACAACAACAATAATATAAAAGGTGTGTAGGTGCAGGGAATCACTCGATATCACCATAACTAGTTGCTGGCTGTGTGTGTGTGTGAGAGAGAGAGAGGGTGAAATGTATTCACGGATCGACATGCCTATCAACGTGTAACTATAATTGTCCAGGTGATCAGATAAACTGTAGATGGAACTGTTTGCAAACTGTAATTGTAGAATTGTCCAGGTAATCAAACTGCAGATTGGTTACCTTATAATAACAAATTACGTGTTATATATAATTCGGTTCTGTAGTCTGATGTCCCCACCTCGCTTGCGCTCCGACAGTTTAATGTCAATGTATGAAGAAGTTTAGTGGGTTCATTAAAGATTGGATAAATAATATCGGCAATAAATAAATGCAAAGGAACACAGTGGTCGATCTCTGTTGCACTCTGCGGCTAACTTGAAGCACTGCCACGACAGACGCCGAAACAGAACTATAAATTATTTATCTCAGTCATTATTTATGTCAGATAGCTACAAAATGTTGAAGAACTATATGCTTTTTAAATGACTGCTGAAGCACGAACTATTGATTTCGTGCGTTGAGCAGCAGGCACGAGAACGTTTTCTAAAGCTCTAATTATTTCCACAGTGACTTTTCAAAGATTTTGTTAGAGATCACTGATGGGGATGCGTGGGCAGACTAAAGACTATTGTACGAGTTAGTTTTGCTCATGTGTCGACAGGCAGACATACTGACTGGAGGTTGGGGGGGTGGTATTTGTTGCTTAACGTCCAGTCGCAAACTAGGTGCATATCAGGACGGTGTTGCGTAGACAAAGTTTACGTGTGCCACACGTGGGACTGATGGCACACCACAGTCTTCAGTCCCACCCAGTCACATCATACTGACACCGGGCCAACCAGTCCTAGTACTGTTCCCTGTAGTGCCAGGCATCTGGCAGGGCAGCTACTAGATTGCCAATTTTTGAGTCTTAGGTATGACTCGGCCGGGATGCGAACCACCGACCTCCCGTCTCGAAAGCGGGCGCCTTAACCACTAGACCACCGAGGCGGTCATACTGACTGGGAAATCACTATTTGTTACTAAACGTATTTGATTAACGTCACATAGTAACAAAACCGGTTTACATATCGCTCTTCGTACAAGCGTTTCTCTCGGCATTTCCCGTTCGTATCCCGCATGTTCGCCCTGTTTATTTTACATCCACATATACATGCAAACAGGAGATACAGGCACCCATACTACACAGGCCTGCTTTGGTATATTACAAATGGAGCCAAATCAACGGGGTTTGAAATAGTTTTTTAGATATCTTATTCGCCATGTAAATGTTTAAAAACGATGCGACGGGTGCAGTGTCAAAACTATGTTAGCCCTTGCTGCTCTGGTCAGTTTTATGTAAATCCGAGAGCATGCATACATTAGGCCCATCAGTTAACGTCATTGTAAAATGTTATCCACTTTAACTGATGCCTCCGTACTGTGGATATTAGCAGAAGGGGTTTATTGTCACTGCATCGGGTGAGATTGTATTCGACCATACTAGTCTGTCTGGAGTAACCTTTTGGGTCCCCTTGCCTCACAGGCTAAGGTAATCTAACGCAGCCGCCTTGGCGAACACCGCAGTGGCGTGTGCTATTTATATATATTTATATAATACACGCGAGGTCATCCCCATTGAGAAGGAAGGCTGACCTCGACCTAGAACGTTAAGGTTACGTCTAATATACTTGTGTATGACGTCAGACAAGTGGACAGACTAGTTCAATTGACATTTATCAGATTTAGTTGTCGAGAGCACACGGGCTCAGCAGCAGTAAGGCGGGAACACCCATCAGAGAAAAGCACAGCAACAAAATATGCTTGCTTCCGTTGGTATCCATTTTGCTTCGTCACTGGGCGGCGTCTTTAGCCACTTGCCCCCTTGTAAAAATTGTACACCTCAATATAATATAAATGTACCGCGTAAGCATTGTTCACAGAAATGTGTAAACTACCCATAGAGAAGCTATGTCTGGCTTTGTTTACTTGTTTATTTATTCGTTCAAGGAAAAGCGTAGCAAGTGACTTGATTGTTTTCCGGCTGGATCTGTTGACAGAATAGAACTTGGCATACAGACACTCCTAAATCAAAATCCTGTATCTCGAGTCTTTCTCGACCCATTTAAAGCTAACTTTTAGTTTTGATGTTTTACGAATAATAGCAAAAAGCATGCCTATGTTGTTATTTTGTTTAATAACATCTCTCTTTCTTTCTCTCTGTCCCCACCCCCCACCCCCATGTGTGTCTCCATCCGAGATCCTTTTATTAAGCATAGTTTAAAGCCCTGACATATGATCTAACAGTGTAGTGTCGCGGTTTTTCTCTGTCGTGTCTAGGGGTATGGCGCTTTATGTGTTTTACTACTCTGCTCGTTCGACTCGAGTTATCACAACATAAAAATGTGTCAAGGAGGGGGAAACTAACACTGCAATCACTACCTAATTTCCTCAATTTCTAACCGGCTCAAGCCCCCACCCCCTTGCTTGTCACGCGCACAGCTTAACAAAAGCAGGCAACGATAATACGCTACTCTATTTATTTACAGTTACTCCAGAATATTTCACTACACAATGAATGCTGCTCCACTATACATCTACTGGTATACGTAGAACAATCACTCGCACTCTCATACGTTCATCCCAGCGCTATCCGTATCTACACACACACGTTATTGACCGGGTTATGAATCAACTACAGTACCGATACTTCACTTCGGTAAACACAAGGAAACGCTGTATCCTTTCTGAACTAAACCTCTCTGAATATGACGTCGCGCCGACGTCTTAACACCAATAAGATCGACCGAACGATCACACAAGAACAAACCGATAAATCAACCCGTATGATTTACTACGTCTAAGTTTGTCTAACTTATCTTCGAGCTACGGTCGTGTCCTACACTGTACGTAAACTCACATTCACGATGCTGGATAGGAATACCGCAGACGCCACGTCTCTCAGCTCCACCATCACAACACCGGTCCGAAATGCACTACTGGTTCGCTATCCACGTCGCGGTTAATGGCTGTACTCGTAGATCCGACCTCGCTGTTCGACACTTGGCGCTCAGCATACGACTTTTGCAAACGGCAATCGGCTGGTTATATAGCCAAGAGTGCGGTCTTACCAGAAAAGCCTAGCAGTTCCGGATGGTGGTCTATAGCCTGCGGAGGGTGGTTCGCCCCACCTCGCACTCAGCCGGCTACCTTCCCCCCTACACCGCGTTCTCCAGCTGTTTTGGCGAGCCAATCGGGTCGCCCGTAACAGTTTGTCCTACCCCCTGATTGGTTAGGGCAACTAGACGCCTGAAACTCGCAACATGTAGCTCCATATTGTTATATCTGGCAAGGAAGAGGGATTCCACTGGCGAAATCCACAGATGGCTCTAGATGTCTATATATATATATATCATCTTTCTGATGCGGTTTCCTAAGTTCTATTCTCAGAATAAAACGCATCACACCCCACAGCTGGCTCTAGATGCCTCTATATATATATATAATCTTTCTGATGCAGTTTCCTAAGTTATTATCTATTCTCAGAATAAAAAGCATCACGCTCCATCATAATATGAAACATCGCCTAATTTCCTTGGTTGAAAGTCAAAAAAACAAAATAAGAGGAGGTAAATCTTTTGAGTAATCTTCTCACCGTTTCCACCTTGTCAGAAAACATGCTCGTATGTTTCACAAAACCATAATATTTTCTTGGCACTTGACTTGCTAAACATTGTGAAATATAAAAGAAATTGGTGATGAGTTCCACTAAATAATTATTTGTATGTACTTATCCGCCATTGCGAGTTAATCGAAACGCTTTTTTTCCCGAAATATTTTGTATACCATCCTGTTTTTAAACTCCATGAACTGTTGGATACAAAATCTAAAAAAAGACTTCTGAATTCAAGTAAAACTATTTCCTTTATCCTGTTTTTGTTCGAGTGATTGTGCTTGATGCACCTTTCTGAAAATCCCTCGGGGCTCAAAGTCAAAGAAACTTTTTTTTAAAAACCTGACAGATGAGTCAGCACGTGCTTTGACGCGGGTCAGCACCTGTACTTGAGACAAGTTCCCTACCACTGACAAACACTGTGCCTATGTGAAAGAAGTAAAACGATAAGGAAGGAGGGAGGGAGAGATAGCGGGAGGGAGGAAAAGATAAGCCCAGTAAGTACATGGCGCAAGCTGTGCCTTTCATAATGTTCTCAGCTGTCAACTCGACTTGCGGACTTTGTTCATGCACCGTCTCGCAACATTCGACCCTGTCCGTTCGTGGAGCGAACCCAACTTTTAACCAAAGGTTTGATCCTAATCCGAAAGAAATTTCCCCTCCAGCATGGTTTCTTTGACGAGGTTGTAGCGAATTTCATATTTCAATCATTCTTCCATAAATCCTACATCCGACAAATGACAGTACCACTAGAAACTAAGGCTTATACGTGTGGACACCTACCAGCAGTCAAAACCAACCAGCCGGGCTTTATATTGCAAAAGTGGTATACAATGACCTAGAAAAAAACCATTGATATATATTCCATATTTGACGAAATTAATTACAGTTGGATTTTTTTTCTTCTAAAGTTGGATGAGTTTTTAATTAGCATTGTTTTCATTTGGTTGTCAAACCACGTGAGAACAGCATCTGTGAACGGACCAGCAGTTATTGTAGTTTCGTCTCTGATCCTGGCTGTTGATTTCTGGTGCTTGAGCATGCAGGCAGCTACCTGTAGTATTCACAGTCCCTGATCACAATGTAGCAACGCCATTGCGGTGGCGACCAAAATGTATGCATGTGACGTGTAACTTCTGCTAAGTCTTTCATTTTTGGACTGTCTTAGGTGGTCACCATTGACATCAGCCTGGTCACACTATAAAAAAGACCCCCACGTGACCTTCTGTGCTCTTCCTGGAGTACTCGCCTGAAGAGACCCAGTCGCCTGCAGTCCTTGAAAAGTACTCGCCTTAGGAGAGCAAATGTCTCCTGCATCTCTACTGGAAACTCGCTTGAGGTGAACGCTTTTCATCTTGCCTCATGAAAAGTCTTTGTCTTCAACTCACACTGTGCTTTCACGTCGTTTTGCACAAAACTCCAGGCAGAAGTAAAGTATCGTGCAATCCCTTGCGCACGAAGCTTCCTGAACAAACTCCAGACAACTCCTGATTCTGTCTCGCACTCAATGTCCAGCAATCAGGAAGAAAGCGGAATTGTAGCCAACGGTGGGGGTAACCTGGTGGAGGGTAACGGGTCGACCAATGAAGTGACCATCGTCAACATGGGCTGGAGACGCATGATCTATCGGACGGGAGATTCGCCTCCCGTAAGGCTCCTCCTCCTCTTCATGCTGCAGGTGGGTCCCCTCGTCGTCATCCATAAAAATGTTTTGATGCGTACGTTGTCTTTCCACAGACTGTCGTTAGCCCGTTGATGTCTCTCTCTTTCTCTGTGTCTCTGTGTCTCTGTCTGTCTGTCTGTGTCTTTCTGTCTGTCTCTGGCTCTCTCTGTGTCTCTGTCTGTCTCTCACTGTTTGTCTGTCTGTCTCTGGCTGTTTTTCTCTCTGTCTCTGCCCCCCCCTCTTCCTTTTTGTAAATTTGGTGTATGTTTTGTACTTTTTTGTCCTTGTTTTTTTAAATCTGAGAAAGCAACATATAGCATCACAATATTATCGAACTCTTAATGTTTCTCGTTTGTTGTTATTGTCTTCAAACAAAGAAAACACTAATGAAATTCTAATTTTTTTCTGTATAAGGCTTTCAAAATTATAAACATCTTGTTATCCTTATTATGATTATATGTAAATACTTTTGTCTACCTTGTAATATTTAAGTGCCCCACTTCACAAAAGGGGCTTAGCCGCCCTATTGAATAAAGTATTATTATATTCGTGTATATAGATATATTCTCTCACACACATACACACACTCTCATTCTTTCTCAGAAACACACTCTATGGCAGAATCACTCCCTCGCTGCCTTCGATTAAAATATGTCAGTGACGTAGCACTAATCCTCATAGTACACATAACCTGCTCTAATAGCTTTTGTTGCGCACTCCTGTTTGCTTTCCACATACGACATAACATAAAGCTAGTGGGTTTTTTTTTTTTAAATGCAGTTGTGACAGTCAGACTTTGGTTGTGCATCCCGTGAAACAGGATGTTGTTATCACAGCATGTCCGTTGACTGCTCAAAGAGTAAAGCTCATGAGGTTACGAGCAGGATGGGAAAACTCCCAGGATTTGAAAGATCCGCTTATCTATGATGTGGCAGATGCCCTGTCTCAAATTGGAATGAAACTGGGCTGTTTGTTCTGGGGACAGGCTGGATTCCGTAGCTCGGGGCTTGTGCAATCCAACACCGCGGTATGAAGCAAACGTTGCTTGGGCGGTTAGGAAACTGGACACAAAACTGATGGAGGGCACTTAAAATGGGTAAAATATGCCTGCGCGTATGTACACCCTCCCCATTCCCCAAACACACGCACATGGGTTTTCCTCTGTTCCCCACATTTTCTCTCCAGCAGCCTTGGTGAACCGTCTACATTTATTCAGTTTAGTACGTAGTTTAAGTTGTTATCCGCTTGTGTCGTCCTGGAGAGGGACAATGTCCCGAAACAATGGCGTCGTCTTTGTTTAGTGTTAGTTTTGTTTGGTTAAGTTATTTTGTTGTTACCTTACGTTTTAGTCCAAACACCACTCGCGTGTTTCTTTTCTTTTCATTTCTACACGTACAATCCTTGACCTAGCCCAGAGTATTTTTGCGAAACGGTACTGTAATGTGAAATCTTACTGCTCGGCTCCCTGAAAAAACAAGGCTTAAGGCCTTTCTCAAACAAGGCTTAAGTCCTTTCTAAACCGAACGCACCAGTGTGGCCTTTAGTCCGGTTGAGAAAAGCCCATGGAGCGCTGCGTAACCGGTGATCGCCCGTTGTTTAGGAATGGACAGAAAGTTTGCTTCACTGTGAGGGGACAGAGGGAAACTAGAATCCTTTTTTTCAAAACACAGATTGGCGTATTGTGTAGCTGGCAGCATTATTAGGCTAGATTTTAATTGTTGTCTCACTTTAATACTGCAGCCCTGCAGCTATTTCACAAACCGGCAGCCCCTTCACACCACACTCCCTCACCACTTTCTTTCTTTCTTTCTTTCTTTCTTTTGTTAGTTCGTTCGTTCGTCGTTTTATATGAAATATATGACGTATGCGAAGCCGAAGTGTAGAAGTAAACAGGATTACAAAAGAAATAGCAGCTAATGTTTCTGTATAATCGCTTCCTATGACGTGTTTCAAGGGCAGGTCAAAGCACGTGCCTACGAAAGCATGAGTAGTTGGAAATTCAGAAACAGAATTTTCGGTCTATGTGGGAGGAGCTTTCTGGGAAAAGAGTCACGAATTTAAAACATACCATGCATACCCATCCATCATCACTAATCTCGTGCACAACAACAAAACCTGATAGTCTTAGTGAGGTTTAATGAAATCATCGTTGGATCTTGGAGTTGTTGTCGAACCGTCTGTCAACATGTTGTCAGTCACAAACTACGATCAAGCTCAGTACAGTGTTTACACATCTAAATACAATTGAAGAAGCAAAGTGATAATCAGAGCTATATATAGACTTATTTATTGTATAAATAAAAATAAATAAAATAAAATAAAATGTGGATTTTTAACGCGCGAGAACACATTTCATGCACACTTCGCGCGGAAGTTTGTATGTTTGTGCCAGTTGAGGACTAGAATATATATGCTTTACGTTATTTCATCGACTGCTACGTTGAATTCCTTTACACACTTTTCCCCTGGTTCCATTGTTTGATTCCTCGAAGCAGAAGTGGACAGGGAGATAAGTCAGTTACACCTTCACAGGGATGGAGTCTTTTTCTGTCTTCTCCTCCTAGTGAAGTTGATC
>SMGT01011179.1:179899-219955 GCA_004794575.1 Lanistes nyassanus
GTAAATAGTACTGAAGTCGACGCATATACTGTAAATAGCTAAGAATTGGTGAATGTTAGCAAGAAAGACAATACCTGTTCAGAACTGCATGACCCTTGGCACCCTTCCCCCCCCACTCCTCTCCCTTCTCCCCTATAGTGTAAAGTCACTGCAGGATGGGAGCACTTTCCTTCCAAGGACAACAACAGCAGTGTTTACTGCCTTTTCGAAGATGGCCAGGTTTATTTAGTGGATGTATACAATCTTCATTAGGCGTGAGAAGAAAGGGGCAAGTTATTTAATCGATGTATGCAATCTTCACTAGCGGTGAGAAGAAAGGGGGAGGTAATTTAATCGATGTATACAATCTTCACTAGCCGTGAGAAGAAAGGGGGAGGTAATTTAATCGATGTATACAATCTTCACTAGCCGTGAGAAGAAAGGAGAAGGTCTGTTGAGATGATATGCACGGTCTTTAGTTGCTGGTGTAAAATGTGCAGGTTGCCGATATTCCAGGGTCCTGCCAACGAGTACATCATCCCACTGCTGGCGTTAAGTGCTCAGCCAGAATGGAAGTGCCCAACGCAGACTGAGCTAGGTCTGCACAGTTCTTTATATTCTGTTGTAGTGACGCACGGCATATATTCTATTCTAATTTATTCTGTAAATTGAAAGAGGAAGGGGAAAGAAGTTTGTGTGGTAGGTAAAGGGAAGCGAGAGGAGATTACGCGTGGATTACATTGTTTTGTTACGTGTTAAACTTAGGACTTCCAAAGACAGACTATATCTTGCCTCCTACAGCAGAGCCTTATAAGTATATGATTCTAGACAGAGAATTAAAGTTGTATACGAAATGCTATTGTTTCAGTTGAATACTATGCGAACAGAACTACTAATTTCACAGCAGCCGTGGGTACAGTGCTTCCTGTACCAAAAGAATTCATCTATCATCATGTTCAGAGAGTAAGGCGGGCTAGTAGCGATGTCTTTTCTTTTTCTCTCTCTCTCTCTCTCGTCTAGTCAGATTATAAAGGGGAAAGACAAGGCCACAGTTCGTAATGTTGATGGTAAATACGCGAGAACTAAACTCGCTGCGCTTCTTCTGCAGGTCAATACACGACTCTCCTTCCCTCCCTCCCTCCCTCCCTCCCTCCCTCCCTCTCCTGTGTATCGAACTTTTTGTTTACAGCAACATGCATACTTCGATATCCTCACCCGGCCCTTTGTCACGCCCGTGTGCTGAGTCTCAGTCTGTGTTCTTCTATTTCTTAAACCATGACAGACTGTCGACATTTCCCATTTCTTCGGATATTGATCGGAGTCTTTTTTAAATATATGTACGTAATTGTTATATTTGTGATCGTTATTGATTTCAGATGTCCGGTAGTTTGATGGCAGCGGGCGCTGTCCACTTCCTGATTGGTCTGACAGGCCTAGCGGGCTTTCTGTTGCGGTTTATCGGACCAATCACAATCGTTCCTGCCATCACTTTGGTGGGGCTCTACATCTTCAAGGTTGTTGTCAAATTCTCCGAGACCTTCTGGGGAGTCGCTGTACTGTAAGTAAAAACTCCAGAAAAGTCATTACAAGTGTAGAAATGGGTAAAAAAAAAGCATTTTTGATGCCCACATTGGGGCGCATACGTGTACAAAGACACACGTACAGCCTACAGTGCTACACTCACACTCTCACTTGCTCGCTTACTCATTCACTCACTTCGTGTATCTGTCATTGTTCGCCTACCCATTTTTTCATTCGCCGATGTTTAAACAGGACTGCTGCGACAGGCATTGTGTTGTCGCTGTACCTGGGCAAGAGATCCACGCCATTTCCATTTTGGAGTCGGTCCAAGGGGTGTCATATCATCTGGTACCCGCTTCATCAGGTGTTCGCTGTGAGTACAAGTTGCTGGAGTGTGTCGTCATGCCCCAGATCGAGGTGTACGAAAGGAGGAAAGAGTGAGACAGATGGACCTAATTTACCTACACAGCAGGCCTACAGCCTCGTGACTGATGGCTCATGAGACATGACGTCATTGTCCCGAAAAAGACACTTCCCCGTTGCCCTGAAGTGTTCTGCTCGTGAGGCGTGCCAGGGTTGGCATGTGAGCGCGTGTGTGCGTGCGTGAGTGCGTGCGTGTGCGCACGTTGATCTGGGTGCCTGGGTGTGTGAAGCGACTTGACGTTTGCAGTCGGGTCGCGTGACAGAAATGTAGGCACGCCTCCCAGAGTCTGTCAGCAGTTCGATATGCGTCTACACCGGTAATACCATGTCGTTCTATCGTTTCGCTGCTATTGAGGTCAAGATAACTAGCTGTAAACTAGTTTACTGTACGTCATCCCGACGAACTTGATATTATCAAAGATTATAAAGCCGTGGATGTGAGGGCTGCAGAAAGATATTATCACCTTGCTGTATTCCGTATACTTCCTTTGACGTCAGTCGGGCCCGCCTTAGTTCTATACTAGTTTCTAAAATTGTCAGCAATTTGCGTGCGTGTGTAGTTAGCAGTACAGCGGGGGCAAGCGCGCTAGATGAGCTGCCCACGGTTGACTAGCATATCCGCCAGCTCTCCTCGTAGTTAGTAATCCCAGCGCATGCTTGAGCAGAACAGCGAATGGGTTATTTTTCTCAGTGTATAAATGTATATATGCATGTTTCTGTATTAATCGTGTCTGCATTGTGTGTGCATTCATGCCTGCTTGTTTATGAGAAAACGTGAATGCATGGCTGCGTGGAAGAAGTTCGCATGCATGCGCGGGGCGTATATTTACGTGCGGGCTTACGTGCGTTCGGACAGGATTGCGTGCGTGCGTGCGTGGATGTATTTCATCCCATGCTCTCACTTTTTCTGTCCTCTCTTCCCGCCCTCCGCGTGCACTAACATTGTCGATGTCGTCTTTCAGCTCCTCATCTCCATCATCGTTGGCTGGAGCGTCAGCGCTATCTTGACGGCTACCGACGTCCTGTCTTCAGACCGCAACAGCGTGCAGTTCTACGCACGCACCGACACGCGCGCGCACGTGATCACGCACAGCCCCTGGTTCTCCTTCCCATACCCAGGTGCAGTGGCCACGCTGTGCATATTACCTGCTTGTGCATGCTTTGACTCTGGCACTGGTCGGAACCTAAGCAAGGAGCTCCTTCCTTCCCGCTTGCCAGCATTGTGCATGACCAGACAATGGCTATGTCTCCACCCTCTTACTCCTTTTCTTTAGGCCCAGAAAAAATTGTTTCCAGTCACCGGACCGACCCTAAGATTTTTCGCCGACCCTAACAATTTTTTGCCCGCTGATGGGGAAAAAAATAAAATAAAAACATTTTAAGCCGACCTGCCTACCCTATGTTGCCTCAATTTTTTTTTCGAGGGGAAGGGCCTTCTGTTGATTTCTTATTTTCATTCTTTCCTTCTATCCTTTCTTCCTTCTCCTTCTTTTTGCCTAGCTTCCTACATTCTTTCTACTTCCATCCCTATTTTAATCTTTATTGTTATTTTAAATTTTGTCTTGTTGTTTATTTCGTTCATTCTTTGTACTTCTTTCACATCTTTGCATTCTTCCTTTCCTCCTTTTCTCTATCCCTTCCTTCTCTTCCATCTCACCCCTCTCCTCCTTTCTCTGTCCGTACAGTACAGTACAGTACAGTACAGTAATGCATGTCTTACTCTAAATTCTTTCTTTTTTTCTATTTTTGTCTTTCTTTTTTCTTTTTCCATTTTCTCTTTTTCCTTCTTTTTGTCGTTTTTTTTCCTTTCTTGCCCCTTTTCCTTTTTCCTTGCTTTCTACGATGTTACTCCTCTTGTTAATCTTTCTCAGCTTTGTTTTTCTTCTCATCGTTGTACCTCCTTTCTCGATTATCACCTGTCACTCAGCATGTCAGAAGATCTTTAACTGATTCCCTCCTCCATGTTAGGACGGTTTGGACCGCCCGCTTTCGACGCTGGCATCTTCATCGGCTTTCTGTTGGCCACCATCATGTCCATCCTCGACTCCATCGGCGACTACAGTGCATGTGCGCGCACGTGCTACGTGCCGCAGCCCCCCAACTGGGCGCTGAACCGCGGCCTGGCGGTGGAGGGGCTGATGAGTCTGATAGGGGGCGCCCTGGGCATTGGTCACGGCACGTCATCCTTCGGCGGCAACATCGGAGCCATGGGGCTCACCAGGGTCAGTGAGCTGTGTTCATTTTCAGATCCTAGGGTCCTGGCCCGCATTGCGTGAGCGTTCGTATTTGCCTTTCCCAATATAAATGCGATCGTAAGGCTAGTTCACTTTTTGTATTTTACGTGGCACTTGCAGAGAGGAGACACAATTGGCCATGCAACCCCACCCAGGATCGAATATTTCATTCTCGCCTGTTCTGTAGATGTGGTTAGTGTTTGGAATGGGATAGAACGGGGCCACGTTCACGTTGCAAAGTAATATATACAAGACACACAATACAAGAACACTTTATCTCCCACGAGAAATTCACGCACCCCAACCCACCCCCCACCCCCCACACACACGTATATAGTGGAAGGCAAGTGGATAGAGCGCTGGCTTCCAAACCCAAAGACGCTGATTTGAAACCTGTACCCCGCAGCGCATTTCCCCCAGTTGACCCAGCTGGGAATGGCTACCTGAGCCATTGGTCAGGGGAGATAAGGCAGTGAGGGGGAGATGGGCGAGGGGGGAGATGGGCGAGGGGGGAGATGGGCACCGCCCTCCCGATACTGACTCACAGAACACTGGATGTCTCATATACCCTCACCCCCTTATGACCCAAGAAAGGTCACGGGATTACCTTCTCATTTTTGTATGTATTATATACAAAGATACGTCTAATGACCGTCCCTAGATGATGATGGTGACGACGACAAGGAGATGAGAAAAAGGACGAGAAATGCTGTCGTTAAAATGAAGTTTGTCACGGCTTTGTTGTTGTGAAGCGAGAGCGCCGACCATCGAAAACCGAACGTGTTGCCTGTCCCAGGTTGCCAGCCGGCGAGTGTTCCAGGCTGTGGGCATTATGTACGTCATCTTCTCCGTCTTCAACAAGGTCGGCGCCGTCTTCGTCACCATTCCCTACAGCGTGCTGGGCGGCTGCCAGATCGTCACCATCGGACTCTTCATCGGCATCGTCCTCTCCAACCTGCAGTACGTCGACCTGAGGTCCACGCGCAACGTGGCCATCATCGGCATCTCGCTGCTGGTGGGGCTGATGATGCCGCACTGGGTGGAGAAAACCCCTGACGGTATACGGACAGGTGGGCACGAAGCAGTCCTCATTACGGTTATTTAGCCTCGCAACGGAGAGTTACGGCGGGTTTTGGGTGTGAAATCACATGTTTGTTTTCTTCTTCCATAGGTGTTCCAGAGCTAGATCGCACTTTACTAGTACTCTTATCCAATCCAGTGTTCGTGGGTGGCTTCATTGCGTGTTTCCTTGACAACACTGTTCCAGGTAAGCCATTGGTGGTTAAGGAACTGGCTTTCCAGGTTATGTAGTTCTTAATCGTATATGTAAACTTTTTTTCTTTTCATTTTTGTCCGTCTCCTATTTTTGCCCTCTTTGATTCTCTGTCTCCCTCTGCACCGTCCTGATACGCACCTGGTTTGCGGCAGGACGTTAAGCAGCCAATAACCAACCAACCTGTCGCCCTCTGAGTTTGTCGTTGCCTGCATCTTCATTTCGACTCGTGTCGCCATTACTTCCTCTTTGGGCCCCCTCCCCCCACCTTCCCAGCTACACATAGATCTATAATCTTTGACGCCTCCGTACTCCCGTCAGGGTTTGCGTGGGCCTGCGTTGGGTCAAATTAGTGTGCAAGCTGTTCAGTGTCGTCTCCTTGCCTTTGTTTGGCAGGTCACAAGGCTAGTCAGAAAAAAGCGGTTTGCAGTTAGAAAAAATACCCCATAAATATTATGTTTTCTGGTCATCTAAGTACTAAAAAATTAGCAAACAATTGCTAGATAATTGATCGTAGCTAGCAACACAAGTAATCTATCAGTGTTAGTAACTTCTTTTCAACAAAGGCAAGGAGCGCAGTTTATTAGTATATTCAGTGATTTGCGACAAAAGCAACTAGTGAAATCTGTAAGCATCGATGGAAGACTGTGAAGTTTAACAAAGGAAGCATACGCATCCTTCAAGTTATTGCACGTTTTCCTGCTGCCTGCAAACAAATCGGACTTGGCTGGTTGCAGGTACTCTAGCGGAACGAGGCTTGGGCCACCATTCCTCCAAAGAGGACCTCAAAGCGCCCGCAGACGAGTGCTTCGAAGAAGGGTTGGAGGTATACGACATCCCCTACCTGCCCAAATGCGTGATGCGGTCACGGCTAGCCAAGGTGTTCAGGATATTTCCGGGCAGCACGTCCTCCTCCTCCTCCTCTTCGGCGTCCTCGGACTGCACGAGAGACGAGGAGGAGGGTGTGGCGTGCATCAAAGAGAAGGACGGGGAGCTGGTGGGCTTGCGGGAACGTGACGGCGCGCTCTGACACGTGACACGGTGTCACCAACACTACCTTTCCGCCGACGTTACCTTGTCACGAATGCTCGCGCTTTGCGAAGACACAGCGCGCACTATTGTGCCAAGCGACACATGCGTTAACGGGACCATGAAAGTAGGACCACGAGATTCACGCAACGCAATCCGTCACGTGATAGGTTAGTAAAATGACGTGTCACATGACCTCGACAGTCTTAGGAACGAGGAACGTGTAACACGCTGTACTGTTGCACAGGAACGAGGGACACGCAGTTCTCTGTGCACCTGTAAGAACGAGAAACAAGTAATGCGCCCTGCTGTTACTCAGGAACTAGAGACGAAATCTCAGGCGAACTGCTGTGATGCAGGAATGGCAGACGTGATGCCGTCTGAATTATCTAGAAATGAAGGACGCTGAGCTGAAGTGTTGTGTGCTGTGGGGATGCACAATAAGAAAGACACTACAGGTGCTGTGTTGTTCCCTACTTGTGAGACATAATTAAAGGTGTTTTCTGTCTCGCCGTTTGTCAGTGATAATCATTATGTGCCGGCTTCTGCTGCTTCAGTCATTGTCGAGGTTCCTCCTGCCAGAAGAAAAACACTAAGTAAAATTGAGATACAAGAGACACAGTGTGGTGTAGTCGTCAATTTTTGCCGTATGTGATGGATGAACGAATAGATGGTAGCTAATTAAAGATCTGCATGGGTGGCAGATAGAGAAAAAGTGCGTTTGTCTGAGGTTGTTCGCTTGTTTCTGGTGCAGGGTTTGTGAGTCAGACAAGTCTTACAATGTTTTTCTCGACTTGTACAAACATTAGTTATGTGAAAAAAAGTCGAGGATTAGTGATAAAGGATGATGCCCACATGGGCTGCGGATAAAACGTGCAGCGCGCGAACCCCGGCACAGAATTGCTGACGAGTTCAAATGTTTAACTGCTCTCCTTGGCGAGGGAAGCAGCGATGACGGAAGAAAGATTAAGGGAAAATAGAACAAAAGGCATCGTCACACGGCGAGACTGAATTTGGTTTTCCTCGCACACTTCGACCAAGTCTCATGGAACTATAGCCTGATCTCTCTGTAGAAATTATTAGTAGTAATTAAAAGCGGCCTGATCGTGCCTTCATGTACCAGATCTTAGAGTGGCGGTACGTACCGTAATAGTGCGCAGATTGTATCAGAATAGTGCAGTAGTACCTGAATTCCGAAAAAAGCGGTACACTTAAAACAGTACGGTATACCAGTACACTGTACCGATATACGGCAAGGGACATAATCAGGTTAATATGGCAGTCCGCCATGTTAAGAGTTGCGCTTAACACGTCGATCCGACCTATAGAGAGAGAATATCAAACTTTCACCAAAATCTAATTGCTGTCATTCCCGCGAGTCCGAAAATTTCGCAAAAGCATAGTAAAGGTTAAATGTAGGTTAAACTGATCCTAAATACGTGTCAGATGCGTTTAGTTTTTAAACAAAGGGAAAATGTTCCTTTCTCGTTTCCGTGTTTCGACATTTACTTGTAGTCTAGATGAATATAACAATAGTTGACGATCAGGATTTCGAAATAGCGAAAACACACGAGGAAAATCTTGTTTAGGGAAACTATTTTGGGTGGAAAAAACTTGAAGAGTGACCAGGAAATAGAAGAATAAGTTGCGTTTTGCCGTGCGTGTAGCACTGTTTTCACATCGATTAGTAAGGTGTAATATTGCTACCCAAATCAGACGACACTATCCAATGCTGTTTGGATCAACTAAACAGGAGAAACAGATATGTTTAAATGCACATGACGTTTGCAGAAGTTAATAAATCTGTCACTAATTGATTACAGGAGCTGAAGTCATTACGCTAAAAAAGAAACTTTGCTCGCGGGGTGTACACACGTGGGCGCGTATTCGTTGTATGCGTGTGCGTGGAGGTGTGTGTGTGTAAGGAAGGGAGAGGGTCAGTGTGAGTCAGTAAAAAATAATATTTATATAGCGGTTTTTCTCACATGCTCAGGACGCTGTACAAATCAGGGATACACGAACACACACACAGTACTTTGATGTGCATCTATACCAGCAGGCCTGTGTAATTCGTATTTTCGGTTCTGTTCAGATCAGGATTACTAGTACTGTAAAAGTTAAGCGTACATCGTCAACCCCACCAATTTATTTTTAAGGCCATAGCAAAACGTTTATCACCAGCGCTTTATTCGGTGTACTGCCAGTCACCATAGTTGTGTACTGATTTATCTCGTCAGCGCTTTGCGTGCTATATGTCGGTTCCAGTACACGTTTGATGAACTACCCACACCTGCCTTGCATCTATGCGCCAGCCGGTCACGTAATCAGCAGTTCCGACACAGGCTTAAATTTTTCTGTTCAGACTATCAAATTGGTTTTATCTCCTCTTATAACTCTGTTTCTCAGTTATTCTCTATACTCATCCATTCGTGCCTTATGTGCTTGCCTGAAAGCATGCATGCGAGCGCGGGTGCGTATACAAAGTCAGTGGTTGACTCTTATACATGCCATAGCGTCAAACAAGACTACATACCAGAGCGTCACCTGACTACATACCATATATAGTGTCAATACTACACCCTAAAGGGGATAGCGTCATGCATGACTACAAAACAGGAGACTACGATCGCCAGTGTGACACTCTACATAACAATTACAGTGTGTCCAGCCGTCAGCAAACATGAAACTTATTATAATTACTCCGTTTTCGTTTCAGGACCTTGCCAGTCTCCCAGCCTCTTGAAAGCCTATAGAATGCATCTTGACGTAATGTATAGCGTCGAGCTGCAATTGTATTCAAACTGCACTCAACTCAACCTTCGAGATGTGAGCTCGCGTGCGGTGTAGTATATGTATACGTCAGCATTATTGACAACTAACCAGGGGACCTGCCGCTGTCCGGTTTGGTTTTTTTTTTTTTTTTGAAAAAAGAGCATGAAAAAGTCACAGTTCTGTTCAGCCAGTCAACGCCGAGACGTCTTAAGCCGTACCCGGACCAAATCTACCCTTTCTCTACCCCCACCCCGTCCCTACCCATCCTCCCCCGGAAACACCCACGTACGGCCCCTCCACGAGATATAAGCTGAAGCCTTACCCAGCCCACCCCTACCCCTTCTGTAACCCCACCCCTTTACTACCCCCCCCCACACACACACACACACCATACCCCTCCTCCCTCCGGAAATACCCTCGGCGCCCTCCCCCGGAAACATAGGCCCCCTTCCCCAGAAAAACAATCCGGCGACACATCTCGCCACTTGATTAGCCACACACCACTGTCTTGTCAACCGAGGCAAGGGAAAGTAGTCCTCGTGAGCTTTGGTGATCTCCCTTGCACGCTGGTCGCTTTGTACAGGTGAAAAGGTCTCGTCATATTTATTATTTCATACACACACATCTAGGTACGGGGTCGAAATATGGCCTATGATCGTCTGCGGGTGAATGTTCTCGGGTGTCTGTTAAGGGAAGCATTTTTAGTGTCTGTGACACAGTGAGATGCTCGCCAGTATGTGTTCTCATGTGCGCAGTGAACTTACTTTCCTTCGTGAACATTTTACCACATGTGTCACAGGTGTAAGGACGGCAGCTAGTATGTGTCTTTATGTGCTCAATGAGGTTACTTTTCTGCGTGAATGTTTTACCACATGTGTTACATTCATATGGTCGTCGCCCATCACTTCTAACACACCTGAAAAATATGCAGACGTTTGCAGTTCGCCACAACATAAATATTAAAGAAATGCTCAAATGTCTTCATCAAATACCTGTCATTCAGACACTGTGATGACAAAACATTTTAATGATTTCGTTCCCCCACAACAGAATTCTTATTGAATTATTTGGTTATAAAGATGTATAACGAAACCCCAAAAAGTAATCCTCTATAAAAGAAACTAAATAAGTTACTGTTAACATGTGCGTTTACGCAAAGAAGACATGCGCGTATATCTTGCTCAAATTCCGAAGATCACTATTTATAAAAGAAAAACAAGTGACTGCCGCTTGGAGGAAAATCCAAATTAAATGTAAAACCAGGGACCAAACTGGACCAAGCTAGAACAGGACAAAGACGAAGACAATCTATATGTTCATCAGGACGACAAAAAGAAAAAGAAAAGGAAAAAGGCTTAGCTTCAGTAGATGTGACGCGTGGGCTGCATAGCAGGGAAAGGACCAGGGGACAGTGAGTCAATGGGGTTAAAGAGGGGCAGCCAATCGCAAGGTGGGTAGGAAAGGGTAGAGAAGGGTGGGGGTGGAGAGTGGGCGGGAGAGAGAGAGAGAGAGAGAAAAGCGCGGGGAAGGGGGCGTCAGTGTGTGAGAGAGTGGGAAAGGGAGGAAGGGGAGAGAAAAAGTAAAAGAGAGGGAGGGGTTAAGGGAAAAGGAGGGAGGGGGAGAGTCAGTGTTTGAGGATGAGTCCCATATGATCTATAGCTAAACACCCTAGAAATATATGTACTATATGTGAGGATTAAATTAAGGTATGATAAGTTCTATATATATATATACATGACCTGATGCGTGATTGTTTTGATGGTCATGTGCAAAGCTGTGAGTGCTTGTGTCGACAAGACTTGAGAAAATGAATGAGCGTGCGTGTGTGTATGTATGCATGCGCGCGTTCACTTTATACGACTCTGACAATATTCCATCACTTTTTATTGCATACAGTTGCTCTAGCCCTTCACTGCTGTTTTCATTGGACCTGAAGTGTGTGTGTGGGTGAGAGAGAGAGGGGGGGGGCATTACAAATTTCGATGAGACCAGTGTTTCCACTGTCCGATGTCCGGTAACAGTGCTCAGAATAACAACACCCATGAACAGCATCCGTCAGCGTCACAAGCAGATGCTGGTCTAGGTGGCGCCACGTGCGCAGGAAGGGTAAGAGAGGAGAGGAGAGGTGGTGCGCGGTAAGAGGGGATTCCTATGATGGCGACGGACGGCAGGCAGGACGAAGCCTCGCTGAAGGAGCAGGCAGAGGAAGTGATCGAGATCGAAGAGGAAGAGAAGAAAAGACTGATTTACCGCACTGGAGACCTTCCGCCATTCCGACTTCTCATTCTGTTCACACTGCAGGTAAATGTAACATGCCTGTCGAAAATTCACATGCAAATGATTTCTTTTAGTTCGTGATGACAGTGGGTAGGCTACTTGGAGGGGGGTTGGGAGAGGAGGAGAAAACCTATCGTACCCTGCAAGGTTCTGATTAGTGTGTTTAACTTTCAACTGCGTTTCAAACGAATACATGGACCTAGTTATGCAAAAAATTAAAGATAATTTATAATTTTTTACAGAAAGATATTTGGAAAAAATTCCTCACATTTAAGACTCCAATGGGAGTTTAATCTTCTAGATGACAAGGGAGTAACTCTTTGTCTGTAGAGCTTCTTTAGTTTTCTTGTTCTTTTTTGTGTTTTATTTTTCCTTGGTGGGACTTTCCTTCGATCTTGAAGGACGAATTATATTCATCTCTGCAAATTTCCCTTTGGCTAGTAAGCTTGATCTGCAAGGAATGCTTTCGCGTTTCCACATGTCAAAATTACGAAATGCCCCCAAAACCAATGCTTTACAAAAGACACATGCATGTTTGTGCATCAAAAAATGTTATCCTTACTTGTGCAACATATGATCCTTTGTCCTCGTCGGCTTAGCTTAATTCTAACCTTAGCCCTGCAGTTATTGGGGGTTCAAAAAAGGAGTATATTCCACGCTATATTTTGTCTTTTATCCCTTGACGGAAAAAAGTAAACCAAGGTTGTGGGGACAGGAGAGAGAGAATAGAAGTAAGGAGTGAAGGCGAGGGAAGGAAATGGGAGAGAGCGAGCTCCGGACAAGTGGAGATGAAATGAAGAAAGTTATTTGCATGTCCCATTTGTACATAGTGATCACTTGTTATAATGTGTATGTCTCTGCGTCTGTCAGCAAGGCCTGCTGGGAGTAGCGGGTTCGCTTAGCGTGTCCATTCTTGTGGCGGAAGTGATATGCGCGCGCGATGACCAGGAAATCAAAACGCAAATACTCAGCGCCACTTTCTTCATGATTGGCATCTCCACCTTCTGCATGAGCACTTTTGGAATCAGGTACGCCTCGACTTGGTCTCTTTGTAAGCTTGTCTCCTCGTTTCTTTCTTGTTCCCCTGCCTCTTTCATACTGTTCTTCTTTGTTTCGTTTCCCTCTACCCCGTGCCTCATTTCAATGTTGTTCTTTCTTTCTTTCCTTCCGTGGAACAGTTTAAGGAAGCGTGTTACGTTCTGTTTTACAATGTGCCTTCATTACATGCACAGTACAGTTGCTAATTTTTTTTGTCTGGCATAAGTAACACCAGCGTTCATACACTAATATGTGTCTATTTTGACTCGCATTTCATAGCACTTCCATTATGAATTACTGTAACATGTAGTGTTCTACTCTATTATTTTGGTTTGTTTCCAGGCTTCCAATTTTCCAGGGAGCTGCCTCTACGTACATCATCCCTTTGTTCGCCTTGACTAACCTTCCCGAATGGAGATGTCCTTCGCATGATTTAGGTTAGTTCTTGACAATTTTAAGGAAAGAAAATGACCCTCGCGTGCTTTTTGGTGCGCGAGGACTTGTGTATATTTTCGGAATTCATTAAAGGAGTGTCTGTCTGAAACACTGAAATATTACAAAGACAGGTATGAGGAAGATGCTGTTAGCTAGGGAGTTTAGAGTGGTGATTGTAGTCCAACGATAGAGATAACGGTTGAGGAAGAACCTGTTAATGACGGTTATATAGCAGTATTAACTATCTACGTGCACAGCACAGGTCTACAGCAATGCATCCTCCGGCATCACAGCTGCAGGAACAGAGAATCTACCGAACCACCATGACGTAATTTTCCCAAAAATACAGCTGGTGAGTCCTTGCTTCACCGTCTTCTGCACAGTCTGTCAGCGAAGACTATCCCTACACTATGTTTCTCATGTAGAAACACTCGTTATTTTGATGATGATGATGATGATGATGATGATGATGATGATGATGATGATGATGATGATGATGATGATGCAATCTTACATTTATTACAGTCTTTACATCTGAAAACTTCCAGCATATCCTGCATTGCGAACGCTTGGCTTACATGATGCACATAGGGATACACTCTATTAAGATAGGCTACAATTCTTGTTTGATCGAAGTGGGACGTCGTCAGTATAGCTTTGCCCTGTCTGGTTTTCTTGCTTGTTTTCTTTGTTTCGCAGATCTCGGGCAGTCTGATGGCGGCTGGGGGAGTCCACTTCCTGATAGGCGTGACAGGCCTCGTTGGTTTCCTGCTCAGGTTCATCGGACCAATCACAATCGTGGTGGCCATTACGCTCGTCGGCCTGTATGTCTATACAGTCGCCGTCAGGTTGTCAGAGACGTGTTGGACTGTGGCCATCATGTAAGCAGACAGGCCAGACAACAGATAAAGAAGAAATCAGATAAAAAGAGACATAGAAGTGACACACAAAAGACAAATAAATATGACGAGAAAGAAAACAAAGAAACACAACGAAGAACTTGAAGAGAAAGCACGAAGGTTTTACATGTGGTAAATACAGTTTTGTGGGAGAGGAAGATTGTATTTTGGCAACAAACAGGTTACGGGATGCCTTGCCCAGCATTAACAGATCGCTTTTTCTGTTGACATATCAACGAAGGACGGCTGTTTGTGGTGTCTTCCTGTCCTTGTACTTGGAGAAGCGATCTACCCCACTCCCTGCCTGGAGCAAGAAGACAGGTTTTCACATTAAGTGGTATCCTCTTCATCAAGTCTTCGCCGTGAGTCCTGGGTGTTACAGTACGCGCAGAACCTGTGGTATGGCTATGCCAAGTACACCAACTCGGCACTATTAGAGAAAGGCTTTTAAAAACAAGGGAACTGAACCAAGCTAGAACAGGACAAAGACAAAGACAATCTAAATGTTTCGGGGCACTAACCTTCCTCAGGACGACACAAAAACGACGAAAAAGACTTTAGCTGCGGTCGATATGTGGCGTGCAGGCTGGGTTGCAGGAAAACGACCAAGGGACAGGGAGCAAGAGGGACCAAAGAGGGGCAGCCAATTGCAACCTAGGTAGGAAAGGGGAGGGAAGGGTGGAGAGCGGGCGGGGGATAGAGAGACGCGAGGGTAAAAGGGTGTAAGGGTGTAAGTGTGTAAGAGAGTGGGAAAGGGAGGGAGAGAGGAGAGAGAAAGTAAGGGGAGGGTGCGTGTAGAAGAGAGAGAGAGAGAGAAAGAAGCAGGGGTGAAGGGGTCAGAGGGAAAGGAGGGAGGGGGAGAGTCAGCGTTTGTGGTTAATGTTGAGTGTCGCTTAAGACGAAGTGAGACACTGTCTTGTTGCTGCTACCCACTTTCGCACGTCACTGTGCTTATGTCCACAATATATCCAGTCAAAGACATTGCTTTTGCTGTGCTGCTCAGGACAATGGTGGCAATAATGTTGATGACAGCCGTGTCGTCGTTACTATCGTTGCTGTTTACGGTTGCTTGTCTTCTGCTCACTCTTTGAGATTTTTTTGTGACTGGCAGATACTTATCTCTGTCGTCGTTGGCTGGGTGGTTAGTGCCATACTGACCCACACTGACTTCATTTCCTCCGATCCGAACGGCGTGGGGATATACGCCCGCACTGACACACGAACGGACATAATAGCAAAGACCGACTGGCTCTCGTTTCCATACCCAGGTAAGCAGGTCTATATTCTGTTCTGCATCTGCTACCCATTATAACGTGAAAGTATATTAGAGGGTAAAGTGAAGAGATTCATCAAGCAACGTTCAGACCACTGACCGATTCTTTCTCTCTCTTTTTTTGTTTTCTTAATCTTTCTTTCTCTAGCTTTCTTTTTCGTTTTCTTTCTTTATTCTGGCCTTTTGCCTTTTGTTCCTGTGTGTCTCGCTCTCTCTTCTTTCGAAGCATCATCTGTTAGTACGCCATACTCGTATACTTTGAAAGAACCGACAAACAAGCTTTCTTATCACAGCAATCAGTGAGAATATCTAATGCTATTATTTGGAAGAAAGATTGAATCTGAATAAACCGACATATTGCAAGTCCAGGAAATTTTAGGCAGACGGATAAGCAAAGACTCACTTTTAAATTCTCTCATCCGACTGCAAAGATCTCTTGATCTCCAAGTATTGTTAGGAGGGAGGAAGAAGAGGGAAGGATGGGGGTGGGGAAAGAGAGAAGGGTCAGAGGGAGGGAGAGGGAAAGACGAGGATGGATGGGAAGATAAAACTGTCCTTCAGTACTTAGACGCCACCAGGTTAGATACAATAAAACGATCCGAAAATCTCATTCTAATGAGAAAAGCTGAAATGACTCCAGAACCTCCTTCACCTTTGTTTCCTTTCATCACAGGTCGTTTTGGCGTTCCGTCTTTCGATGCGGGAGTTTTCATCAGTTTCATGATAGCGACACTCATGTCTGTCCTGGACTCCATTTGTGATTACACTGCATGCGCGCGCATGTGCTACGTCCCACGGCCACCGGACTGGGCTGTGAACAGGGGCATCGCTGTGGAGGGCATCATGAGTGTTCTGAGTGGGGGCATGGGGGTGGGGCATGCGACTGTATCCTACGGGGGAAACATCGGCGCTATCGGGCTAACCAGGGTACGTTTGTGAACATCCCACCCATTTTCGTCAACAAAACAACACCAGAAAAGGGCAGGGGGAATAAGGGGCAGTAACTTCTGAAATTCACTAGCCCACTGAGATTATCACTAGCTCACTAAAATTATCACTAGCCCTCTGAGATTATCACTAGCTCACTGAGATTGTCACTGACTGAAATTATCACTAGCTCACTGAGATTGTCACTAGCTCACTGAGATTGTCACTGACTGAAATTATCACTAGCTCACTGAGATTATCACTAGCTCACTGAGATTGTCACTGACTGAAATTATCACTAGCTCACTGAGATTGTCACTAGCCCACTGAGATTATCACTAGCTCACTAAAATTATCACTAGCCCTCTGAGATTATCACTAGCTCACTGAGATTGTCACTGACTGAAATTATCACTAGCTCACTGAGATTGTCACTAGCTCACTGAGATTGTCACTAGCTCACTGAGATTGTCACTAGCTCACTAAAATTATCACTAGCCCTCTGAGATTATCACTAGCTCACTGAGATTGTCACTGACTGAAATTATCACTAGCTCACTGAGATTGTCACTAGCTCACTGAGATTGTCACTAGCCCTCTGAGATTATTACTAGCTCACTGAGCTGAGGTTTTTACTCTTTTGTTCTTCTATAACATGCGTAACGCATTTTCAGAGTGCAGAATAAATTAATAAGAGTGGAACCTCTTGATTACAACTTGACAAATCATTAAAAATTCAGTCTTATTTGGGAGAGGTCTTAAAATTAATAGAAAGTGACGCTTGCTTTCTTTCATGATCCACATGCCGCTGTGCATGGGATATTAGCCTGGTCATCAGGAAGCGAACACTAACATTAACGCCTGCGAAAGTCAGAAAAAAGGGGGACATTGGTCGCCCGAATGACAGTAATTTATAAATTTTAGTCCACTTGGGCCACCGGGGCACTGTTTTCCCCATTCCTGCATGCAGCATGTTGAACTAAAGAAACCCATACGATAAATTACATTAATGGTAAATCGCGTTTTTTCCCCCCGTTTGGGGAAGGGGTGGTAGGAGAACATTTAGAAGCATATGTCAAAGATCTTAAACGGATTTTTAAAAGTATGAGAGCCATGTAAATTTTATTTGCAGTTATGAACTTATTAGTTTTTTAATTGCTGCATTACATGCCCCCCCCCCCAATTAATACTGCCTAGACGAACCTCCCAGAGAAATGTGAAAGCTCAAGATAAAGTGCGTCAGATGAGTTAACAGAGAGTTTGACAGTTTCTGCTGTCTGGCTGGCTTAGGTTGCCAGTCGTAGTGTTTTCCAGTGCGTAGGTCTGCTGTACATTGTGTTTGGCATCACGAGCAAGTTGGGGGCCGTGTTCGTCACCATTCCACACAGCGTGCTGGGCGGCTGTCAGATCATCACTATTGGCATCTTCATTGGCATCGTCCTCTCCAACCTGCAGTACGTCGATCTGAGATCTACACGCAACGTGGCCATCATCGGCATCTCACTGCTGGTGGGCCTTATGGTGCCCTACTGGGTGGAGAACCACCCCGATGGGATTAAAACAGGTGACTAATGAGCACGTGCCATGCGCGCTTTGTGCTGTAGATTGGGTGCAACATGCGTATAATGTTTCCGTGTCTGAAACCTAAAATAGTTTTATTCCCGAGTTTTTCATCGGAAAATTGCTTTCATATAGTTTGTACATTCTTTCTTTGCTCTAGAAATCTTCACCTGGCAGTTTAAGAATGGACTGGTATACACGACCATCTGAATTTCTGCCGTGTAAACAAACCAAATACTAGATATAAATGAGACCCCTTCAATATTTCTTGCAATTTGTTATCTTGTTCACTTCATTACGCATTAGGACTAGATCAGCTATACATATTAAACCTATACATAATTATTTAATCTTTTCGAGCCAGGAAGTCATCAGTTGGATCATCTTCTGCACATCCTAGCAGCCAATCCATCTTTTGTTGGCGGGTTTCTGGCCTGTTTTCTAGACAACACAGTGCCAGGTATGTTGCATACTTGCACCACAGACATATACTTGCATCTATCTTTGCACGACACACACACAAACACGCACGCGCGACCTGTAACCAGCACTTGGAGGCATGACATGGTTACTTTCTCCTGTCACCCGTCTTCTGTACTCAGTCTTAGCCCTCTGGTCGCAGTTAACATTCTGCTTGCTAGAATTTAAAACGAAACACTTACGGAGTCATGGCCATCAAGGGGATTTTTTTCGGGAAAAGGCACCCCTCGTGCACTGAAAAGCAAACTTCGAACGAATCGCGCCTTGCATAATTTCGGGCTCAAGATGCATCCGTTCAGGATTTTCTGAATGTGCCGTCCCTCGGCAACGCATGCCAAGTGCATCGTCCGGAAAAGTTAGCGTTTACGACCCTTGAAGCCCAAATATATGAGCGGCAGATACGAGTGATCCATTTGCACTGTAGCACCTTCACGGTTTGACAAAGCTCTGAAGCTAAGCGAGGTCCGTCTTTGTTCTCCACGCTAGGAACTCCGGAGGAGCGAGGAGTGTCTCCATCTGCCAGCGAAGACACCAACAGCGAGAGCGTTAACCGAGAGTTTGAGGAAGGGCTGGAGGTCTACGGTCTGCCGTGGGTGCCCGAGTCCGTTCAGAGGTCACGGCTGGCCTGGTTCATCAGAATCCTACCTGGCCCGTCGCAAGAGGACCCCAAACAGAAGGACCACACTTCGCCTCATCATATAGGCATGAAAAACACCTGAAATTGGGAATGTGTGTGTAACCCGTCGTTACACAAAAGCCAGAAGACGTCCAGTCATGTCAACAATTCTTTTAAAATGTGTCTGCATGCATCTCTTAGCCATTTCGGAAAACTCTCAGAACTCAGATACACTGGGTTCTAAAATCTTCAGCTGTTGGGTACGTTTCACTCAGCAAGAGTGAACCCGGCTATAAGCAAGACAAGTTTGCTACTGTCTTCAACCGAAGGCCAAAGACATGACTCGTGCTGATTAAAACAAATAAAATAAATAAATGGGTCCACATTGTGAAGACCTCCTAAGTCTGACCCGCAACTATCCGGAAACGTGGTTTATGTCCAACAAAATTGTAAACACTAGAATTTCAGAAAATATATTTTATTAATATCACAATCATAATACACAATTTTTAAGATGCAGCATTAAAATGTGTCACCTAAATTATTGGCATTTTCACAGCAGACATGAACATATCATAAAAAGCTCTTTGGACATTTTGCACTTTTTTTATCACATAACATTTGAATTTGTAAGACATTTGTGTTTTTAAAACACAGATTTATGTGACTGATGTTTTTGCCATACTAATCTTCCTCACCATGTGAACTTAGAATTATAAAGAAATATTTATTATATGACCATTTATTTTGGATGAAAGCAACATTGTATTAAGTGTAAAATGTCCCCAATAAACTTCTATGAATACAGTATCACTCCATTTACAACTGTTAGTCTCACTTCAAAATGACCGGATGTATGATATGGTGACAATGTGTCTTTTTGACATTTTATTTCCAACGGAAAGCAATTATTATAAGCGATCAACACCGTCCCAATAGAACTTGTGGAGTTATTCACATCAGCACAGATCAAACTATCCACCCTTCATCTTTATAAACTCTTTTCTTGCAAAAACAAAACTGTATTGACCAAGTTAGTGAAATTTGTAAAAATACTTCTTAGTAGAGTACATTAATGTATAGATGGATATGTGCCTATTTTTTGCGTGTGGGTACGTCTGGTTGAGTGATTGAGCGTGTTATTTGTGTGTTTATTAATCATTGAAATTGCTTATCAATATATGCATATCCTCATGCCAGGTGAATTTATGATTGATGTTTTTTTTTGTTTTGTTTTTTGTTTTTTGACAATTTTTTTTTCATTTTTTCTGAATACCCCCTGAGGGTTAAAGAATAAAGAAACTTGAAACTTGATCAAAATGAGTTACTATAATCAGGCTGCTCAGATGCAAAGTCTTGTCATTAAACCATGCGACAGCACATTAGAAGCCAAAAATGCACATTGTGCCAATTTTTTTAGAGTTTTTTTTTTCACGCCCCTTGCCCCAACGCTTCATTTCAGAACACTTTCTGTTACTGCTTATTTGGCCTGGTATGGTAGAGTACCTCCTCAAAACTTCAAATGCTCGAGACTTCCATGTTATTTTTATTCCATTTTTTCCCATTCAAAGCAGAAAAAAGTGTGCTGTATGAGAGTAAAATCTGCAAGTTGATGTTAATCAATTTTAATCTCTTTCTCCTATACAAAAAGCAGTAGCTGATCCAATGCAATCACAACTGCATTCGTGGGAACCATATTTTAACCCAGATTTATTTACATGTTCCTTGTGCTTAATTTGCTTTGTCATCTACATCACTAGCATGAACAGTTGTTGCCATTTAATTCAAAATGCCTGCCCAATACAAAGTGTTAATCTCAACACTTAAGGGTCAAGTTTTGTCAATTGTGACTTTTTTTTACCAGCCAAGGCTTACTCCATAATTATGTACACACAAAGCCTTAAAAAACGTGAACAAGCTTCAACATTCTCCTCTCAAAAAAAAAAATCTAGAAAGTCAACTCCAGAATTAAAAGAGCAAGAGGATATAAGCATATAGGTACGATGGAACTAAAAAATGGTTCTCTATTTATCATCACATCAGTGACACTGTGGATAAGCTGGGAGAGGTTGCCATGGGATCTCATACTTGTATAAGCTAGCACACTAGACCTCCATGAAGTAGCACATGTAACAGGAAAAAAAGCAATTTCAACTGCAATCAATTGACATTTGGAATTACAAGGATCAGACACTTTCTAAAATGACGACGATGTTACAGCATGTGTTCTCAGATTTCAATGCTAACGTTAGCATTTGGGGCATTTATGCTAACGTTAGCATTTGGGGCATTTAACTGTGTTAATGCAAACAAAAAAACCAGGAGCTGAAATAGATTAGAAACACATGATGCTTGACATATCACATCGGTAATCAATGGAATATTCCCTGTCTATAATTCAGGGCTTCAAACAGCCAGGCTTAAAAAGAGAGGAAGTTCTTTCAAGAAAATACCCAGTTTATTAACAGACACACACAAAATATCTGCTGTTTACATGGAAGGGACACAGACATTGAAGCTTTCGTTACAATTATACACAGCAATGGATTGTACCAGGACAGTTTAAAAAATCCACAGTACACTACATTAGTACACATTGGTTGTTCTGCATTATATTAAAGCCAGAGTGCCAAAATATAAATATTTGTAAAAATGTGAGAGGCGGATTTTTTTTAAAGGTTGAACCATTTGTGGTGGCAGTGGAAAAGTGATGATGTTTGAAGCCCTGATAATTCAGACATCCCTCCCACCCAATAAAAACCCTGATTATGATGACAAGATGATTGCCACCAAATAACTTCCTCTCCATCTGGTTTTAAAAATTTTGACCTGGAGGGTTTGTTCTGCTTTTAAAAACAATGTGACCCTGCTGTACCTAAAGACAGTAATGCAGGCAACCACTTGACCTAAACAGCCACATGCATGCATACACCAATAGCTTTTTTTAAACTCATTACCAGTCCACTTATATTTGCTTTTGATCTTTGGAAAACAGGTCGTGCACAGAATGTGTCTTGTCTGCTATTAAATTATCTGCTAAGTTTGACCTTGGTCTTAGAAGTACAACTGCAGTAACGTAACAAGTATTTCACAAATAAAAAATGTTCTTCACCAGCATGAAGGAATACAACACATTCATTTCTAAACCAAGGCATCTAACACATGAAATGTTCATTACAGTTGTAAATTTAACAAAATACTGGTTAGTGCTCTGGAGTTTTAAAACATGCTGCTGGGAGTCTGCATTGGTGAACAAGACCAATAGTTTGCCTATAAGTTCTGCGCAGAAATCAACTTTTTAGAAATTGAGCCATTGAGGAAAACAAAAGGCATATTTTGTATAAAACAGGTGGTGTCATGGACTGAGGTAGAGAAACAAGAAATCTGCACTAAATCCATCCAGTCGACCAAAAGCTGGATAACAGCAACAGCAGGTCTTCATTTTCAAAAACAAGGTCCCTAAAACAGATTTAGATAAAACAGGACATTCCAAATGACCAACCCCAGATGTATTATAAACTACCTTTCTAAAAAAAAAAGATCTCACCACATGACTATTCTGGTCCCTTGGCATGGCTAGCCTTTATGCACAATTAGACACGCCTAAATAAATGTGTGTACATTTCTAAGGAGGGCTGTATTCTAACTCCCACACTCAGCAGTTGTCTTCTATGCATTTAAGTTTGTTCAAAGAAAGCCTTCCTGTCCAACAGCAGAAAAAGCTAGTTCCGCCACCGTGAAGGAATAAAGCTTGGATTTTCATAGACTACAAACTGACAAACTTTCACAACGGATCATTTCTTGGGAGGCGTCTTCTGCAGTTTCACTTGAGACTTGATGTTTCCCATCAAGAGAACAGGATACTTCTGGTGATGGCTGATCATTTCTGGAAGGTCTTTGAAAGCCTGTAACCATGGAAATTGTTTAAAGTGATCTCTACTGTGAAACAGACACCGTGGCTCTCTTACTGTAGGAATATCTGACTTGTGATCCTAGTTACTGTTTATTGCACATGTATGACCCAGCAAATAATGCAGCTTTGCCTCCATAGAAGTCATCAGCAAAGTTATCTCTAGGCTGAGCATATAGTTGCAGCATGCACAGTAATTAGAGGGGATATGTAACCACCAAAGAATTGGATGAAGACAATAATTATACTGGTAAGGTTTTTCTTTCGGCTTGTTTATGGCAGCCAGCTCGTGATACACAAATCTGGGCGAGAACTAAACACCACATGAATTTATCTTTCTCAGTCTCACCTAAAAACTATTAAAACTGGTCATGAAAATCAAAAGCTTTTTGAAAAGTGCTTGCCAAACTTTCCTGGGGAAAAAAGCCTTTCCATCATTTATATTTCAAAACTTTGCCATGCATGCAACACCTTAAAATATTCCAGTATTTTGTTCAGACATTACTCTTGACTACCCTGATTAAACATTACATGTAGTCTCACATCAAAACTTGGTAAAAGGCTTTTCAAAGTCCGTTTTGTTATTTCATGTTTCTTTCAAAGACTAGAGAACATGAGTCAATATCATACCACTTCATCACCCTTTTCATCTCCTAGTGCGTACTTCTGATCACTCCGTAAACGAATGTGCATATTACTGACATGGTCTTTGTGCAAGACAACCAGTGTGTATGGAAACTTGGTGTTTTTGTTGCTGGTGCGAACCAGGTATGTTCCATCCTGTAATAAATACAGCGATTAATCATTCAGTTTCATTCTGTCCTATAGGAGCATTACTGAAATACCTCCTTGTTTAAATGAAAGTTAGCTAGCTTCATCCTGCTCAATTGTGTGAACTAACTGGAAATAATCGATCATGACAAACTGTGAGACTATCCTGGTATTGTCATTAGCTTACCTAAAAGATGGCCTGTCACATTTTTTTTTACAATCATTCAGTTCTCTTTTAAAACATACAGGCATGCATGAGCGCCAGGTGCACACACATTGCATGCAAACGTTTCTTGCTAGTATGCAGACTATGGCTTTGTGGCATGGGAACTAGTATTTCAAGACTTAGACAATCTGTGCTCTCTAGGGAAAAAAAGATTGTAAGACCGACTAGAATGACCACCTACATCTCCACAGTTTTTTACCCTCGACTCCCCGACTTTGCGGTCTATTGCCCCATGGTACCAGTCAAATCTGTCCAACAAATCCTGCAAATAAAAATATTAGAATAAAATAAACAATAAATTCTACTGAGGATGTTTGATGATAGGCCTCAGTCTGTAACCCTATCTCTGTCATGACAACTTCTTGGTGGTACATGAAAATTATCATCCACATGCCCAAATCTCAAAGTTTACTGGAAGCAATTTGTTACATGACAAAAGGGAAGATATGTCTGTACAAGATCATGCTTTTCTCCAGTATGACTCGATGGATGGTTTGCTGTCAAGTTCCATCCACAACTGCAATCCGATAAAATGTGCCAAGTCCATTTGATTAGCTTCTGACCACGAATAAATTCGGGAATGTTTTGAACCCCCTCTCCCTTACTGTGTGCAGCTGCAATAGTCTGTTTTGCATGCTGATTTGTCTGCACAACCTGTCAGCTGCAACAGGAGCTTTGAGTCCTGAAAGGCTTTGAAAGTCAGAAATGGTTTGGCTTCTGTTTGGGATGCTTTCATCAAAATCTTCATTCTTCCTTTTCCCTTTCCTCTGCATCTCCATTTCATCTTCTCATTTCTCTGATGGCCTTTGTTTACCTCAGCAGGTCATATGCCTTGCCTCCCTTGTGCCCGCTTGTTTCAAGTTTGTGTTGGCAGAATCATGTTGCTCTGTCATTTCTGATTCCCTATCTGTGCCTGACTCTGGCACACAATCCTTATCGTGCAAGTCTTCTAAGGATTCCAGTTTTGCCCTATCATTGTCATTGCTACAAGTTTCAGAATATCAACATCACAAGCTCTGACAAAGACAGAATCACCATCATTGTGCTCAGACAAATCATCGCTCAGCTCACCATAAAATTGTTCATTATCCACATTAAGCACCCCTATAACATCACCAATCAAGTAGAAATTGTGCATTTTCACAATCCAGAAACATGCAACTGGTTCTTGGAAATAAAACCTAAGTTAACAAAAAAAGGAACTAAGCCAAGCTAAATACGACATAGACTCAACAGTTTCAGGCCATTACCCCTTCATTTTTTTTCTTTATCTGTGTTATCCTGACGAAGGGATAATGCGCCCAAACTGTTGGGTCTGTGTCTTACGTTGTTTGTAGCTTGGCTCAGCTCCTCTATTGTTAACTTACTATTTATTCAGCTCTGCGTTTTCCAGTCACAAGCAATGCACTTGCTTGCCATTACCAGCTGGGTGCTGACTGCAGTAACTCAGCTTTTAAATCTGCTGACCTAGCTCTCCATGCTATAAATATTATATAGTTGGGTTTTTCAGACATTTCCTAGAAGACAGCAATCTTGAAAATATGGCTAATTTAAACACATTTTCTATCCAAAACTGTATCTTGCCATTAAGATGTACATTAAGGTGATCGGTGAAATCTATGCAAAGTCCACTGTCAGATCTCTCACCGCTGATGTGGCATCATCATAAATCTCTTCAGGGTTGTAGTCGTCTTCTGGCTTTTGTACAGGTGGCAGCACAGCAGTTGGTGTCTTGGTTAGAGACGGCAGTGGAGGTGGTGTCACAGGAACTGTCTGAGAGCAGATACACCACGTGTCATCTAGGAACAACTCTCTTTGTGTTCCATAGAATACAAAGTTAAACATTTGATTCCACTAATCAATCACTTTCTAGCACAAAATATTTTGACTGCAAGTCTTTTAAACGTTGTTGACAAAAGCAGGTAGTCCTCACCTCCTTCCTCCACAATGTTATTAGAATTACACAATAATGCATCAAAGGCGGTTTACACTATAACAGATACATGTGTCTGGGTCTGCTAGTGAGCAGCTTAGGATTATATATTTGGCATTACTGGTCTCGACAGCAAGCAGCACGATGAGGACAAAGAAAAACTGTACAGGGTGAAAGTATTATATCAATGTGCAATCATGCAAACAAGGAAAAAGTAGGAAACTGTGCATGCAAAAGGTTAGCAAAACTCATCATTGAGCTCGTGACATGCTGTCATAGTTAACTATCATGCAGGAGCTAGTCAATGATACAGGGCAGGCATTAAGGATACAAATCAAGCTTTACGTGGAGACATCACTGATACTGAACAAAAAACAAAAGAAACCTAGCAAGTGTCATCTGCTCGGGTTTATCTTGCTCTAAAGAGTGTTCAGTATGGAGTGGGTCTGAATGCTGCTGGCTATATGCAGGGATGGCCTGAGGACAGTTTTCGGTTCATCAGCATTGCTAGATGCTGATAAAGTATTAGGCAGTTCAGGCATGAACAAATATGATTTGACTACTGTTAATGCAACTAAATGAAACAGCTAAGTAAGAACATTATCCCGGGCTGTTAAGAGTGACGAGTGTACTCCTGATTTTAGAAAAATTAAGTTGTTTTAGTAAAGGCCAAAGTAGTTCAGTTCCCATTTCTAAAGATCATTTGATTTAGAAACTGCTAAAAAGAGATGAATGTTATCATTTCCTCAGCAAACTTTATCACCTGGTAAGCTGCCTCAGCCAGCCACAAACAATACCACTTCTCCTTATTCCTATGATATCTAGTACTGTATCCCAGTACTCTCCTGGCAGCCACCACTGTGCTTTTTTTACAAATGACTCCAGTATGGATGTTGGTGGGACCTGGTACAGCAGTAGTGACTCAGTATGAGTTGACCTGATAAGATTAGAGATAGGTGACTTGAAATTTCATCTACTACCTATACCTTATTCTCAGATGCAAAGTTTGGCTTTGGGAGTCTGGTCTGACACTGGAAGTGAATTTGGGAGCAGACGACATGAGCATGAGACGAATTCTGCTTATGTGTGACAACTAAAAATACTAAACTGCTGAAGCAGAATCAAATCTGTACAGAGACAAACACTGAACCCCACATTTTTATGCAAAGGTGTGCTGGAAGCTTCTGCAGATGGGCTTGATTTAGTCATGCTGGGAGAGGAAGCAGTAAGATTGCCATGTCGAGGGGGAAGTGGTGGAGATTCCAGGTCATGCCGAAGGACAGAACAACTTGTGGAAGTCGTGTCCAAGGTGCTGCTGGCTATGCCACTCCTTGGGTTGGCTGCAGCTGCAAGTGCACTTGAGATAATAGTTCAACTGCACCCTCACTGCTTCAAGGTGGTAAGCAAAGCAAAGTGAGTGTTTACTGTTCAGAATGAAACTTTTCAGTTAACAGACAACAGTCTCTTGGCAGGCCATGGTTTTCTACTAGGCATTTGCTGAAAGTGAGCAACTCTGCTGGCAGACTGCCACACTGCTATTAAGCTGGGCTGAGAAAGGAGCTAACCCCAAGACAGGTACTGCAGACAGCACTACCCAGACTCAAAATAAATAATTGGAAAATTTCTTAAAAGGCAAAAGTCTGATCTGGTTAAAATTTGATGTATCCACTGGCTCAGTTGTTTTTGATCCCCTGCACGAGTCTTTTCGTACTATTTTAAGATATGATTACACTTGTGTGATCACCTATTGCCAATTTTTGTGAAGAATCGGTGTCCACTCATCTCAAGACATGATTACATCTGCATGATCACCTGCAGGTAATTCTTGTGACCATCCTATTCCCAGATCAAGCAGAATTGATCACTTTCAACCTGCCTGCACTCCAGGAAATACAGCAGATTGTTAATCAGGGTCTGACCAAACCCCGTGGGACTGAAAAGAGCAGTGCATACCTATGTGTAAACAGACAAAGGCTACACAAAGTACACTGAAAAGATAAGACCACTGTACATGCACATGCTGAACAGGACATCGTCATTAAGGTTTGCTGTGTGCTTCCAGCCAGAGATCCACTTCCACATGTAACGAAGAATGGAAACACACAGGCAACCTTGTTATTACTATCACCAGCCATTTACATGATTGTTTAAAATAAACATGGATGAACGAACAGGTTTATCGTCAAACTACATGATAAAAAGTAGGTACACAAAGAAACCAAGTCATGGGAACTGCTGCTTTCATGAACTATGGTTTTAAGTGACTTTGAATGATTTCGTGGTTTTAATGACTTCAAAATTCTATCAAATGATTTCAAAACGATGCTGCTTTCTGAGGAAATTTTGTTTGAGCAGTAAAGGTGAAAAAAAGAAAATAAACGGACTGAAAAATTTACGCTTTGATATTTATTTGTATCTGACGCAGATGCCTTTCAACCTTCATTGTACTTCCTTTTCTCTCTGCCAATGGTTCAACATTTAGCCTCCAATGCTATGAGAAATGGTATGCAGTGTGCTCTTATCAAGAGGAAGCATTAGAATGCAAGGCAAGCAGTGTCAGGTTTGAAAAGCATAGTGTGTTTGATTATAGATAGTACAAGTAAGTGCATATGATAATACAAGCCACTTGTAAATCGAAGATATGGAATGAAACATATTTTGGCATGTATAGCAGATTTTATCCCATTAACCCTCTGCTAGAAGAAAATCTATGCATGGTGACAGAACACCCTGAATGCTTGTGTTAAGCTGCTTTTTCTTCCCTGAACTTTCTTCATAAACTGAACTTTCTAGATTTATTTCTGTACACACCAAGACCACCAACTGGGGTAAAACTCTTGATGACTTATGGTCATGTTCAGTAGCCAAGTACAAAATCTATTCTAAAAGTGTTGATGATAAGTCATAAGCTTCTTCAGCTTTTGTGGTACCAGAATGATGCAATGGTGATGTAAAATTAATATTTTAAAAATTAGAAACAAAGGTATTACCACTTGATTTATATACTGATGGTGGAACTAGCATATAATGTCTTATTATTGTTATATTTTTATAGAAAGCTTGAAGTAAAAGTCTCACAAGAATCTTTAAACCAACAAAAATAAAGATTTCTTTGTTCATGTCTGATATCTGTTCATCTCAGCTCTTTCTTAATTTTTGCTGTTTTGAGTACATGTGGCTCTTTCAGTGAGGAAGTATCCTCAGCAACAGGGAGTAGATTTTTATAAAAGTGAGTTGAAAAATATCTGTAGAAGGTTAGACAGAGAAAAACGTTAGAAGCATTTGAATTCTGCGACATATGAGGATTACAGCATTAATTGCAAAGCTACAGTAAACTAATTCTAACTCAAAGAATCGAGAATTTTAGCACACTAAGACAGCATGGAACTTGTTCTATAAAGAGGGAGAGGAAGAAACAATTTATGCTAAAACTTTATCCTTTAAATGTATTTTGTGGAGCAATTTTGAGAATGATCATGAAAGAAGAACCTTATTTTCTTCTTTGGGGGGCTTTGGTAAAATTGTGATTTCTGGAGAGCCATGCAAGGGCTGTGATTTTGCCTCAGTTGACACTTTTGCCACAGGACTTGGGTTGGCAGGTGTGCGGCCAGTACCCAGTGGCTTGCCCATTGGAATTATGGGTTTTGTGGGTGGCAGCAGTGGCTTTTCCATACTTACTGGCTTTACTGACACTTTATCTGGAATAAACATGGGGACAGATATGCTGTTAGAACACAAAATCTACCTACATAAAAATGTTGTACACCAGTTACGGGGATGACTTGCATGCATCAGAAATTGCTGTTTAACGTCAAGAGATGCATTAGACAGACTAAAAGGTCCTTTTCTTCCTTCATCTGGTATTTTCCCCATGACAGTCACCAAGAAGTTGGCTCTCTTCTGTGCAGCAGGGGGGAGAGTAAAACGTTTGATGCCTTTTATCTCAAGATTAGAACAGAATTATTTTTTCAGATAAGGGAACTAGAATATTTAATGAGGTAGAAACAATTATTTCAAAGTAGTTATGTTTCTGTAATAAACCTTTAAGAAGAAATGTTTATAAAAAAAGAAATCAGTACTTTATAATGGGTAAACAAGGAAAAATGTGATCGACAGACAAGAACTCAATGGGTGAGCGAAGAGAAACACTTAGTGGGTGAGAAATGAGAATGTGATCAACACAGACAGGCTCCTAACAGGTGACCAATGAGAACATGATATATAAAGACACGGTGCATTATTGTTCTCTTATTGGTTTTTTCCCTTTCTTAATCTTTTCTCTGTAAAGTGTACAGAGCTCTCCAGGGGAACTGCACCATAGAAATACGCTTAAGTAAATAAATGAGTGATGATAATGTGACTGAGGAAAGTAGCACTTAGTGGATAAGCAACAAGAATGTGATCAACAAAGACAGACAGGTACTTAGTGGATAAGCAATGAGAATGATGCTTGTACCACAGTATTAGGCAAGTGAACAGCAACTCAGATCTTTCAAAAAGCACAAAAGGGAGGACCTTGCTGCTTCATCACATGAAGCAAAGAAGCCAAATTCTGAAAAATCTACAAATCTTGCACTATCTCTACATGAAATGCACCACAGCAATATACAAATTTCTTGCTTTAAATTTGTGTTCCCTTAACAATACTTACCATGACCCAAAGTGGTAATATCTCAATTAGCAATCGCTTACCACACCTTCCAAACAAAAATGCAACCCTGGTAAGCCCCCCCCCCCCCAACCGTGCATGCGCACACCGCCTGTCACCCATACACACAGTCAATACAGATTGACTTTCTCAAGCCAGATGCAAAGGTCAGCAGGGAGGAGGGCAAGCTTATGATTGGTCATGGTAAGTATTGCTAAAGAAACACAAATTTAGAGAAAGAAATTTGTATTTCCTTGTCACAATACTGTACCATGACCCGAAGTGTTGAGTAGCACAAAAAGGAGGTGGGTGACAAAAAACTTACCAGTTTTGAGGAGGAGGCTGGAGAGGACTGTGCAAAAAAGCAGAACCCCCGTATGCACGACCGAGTACCATGCCAGAGGCACCAGGAGGAGATCCCAGGCACCTGTGAGAGGCCCAGGACAGTGCCCCCAAATGAAAGACTGAAGTCCACCAAAAGGAGTGCCACCACATCCGGAAAGACAGTCGTGCAAACAGCAAGGCTGTGATGAGAGCTGAGGTACCTGGAAGCATGGCAGTGAGCCAGGGTGGAGGTAAGCGACCACTCCCTTAGCAGAACTGCAAAACTGGCAGCCAGAGCCAAGTCCTGAACTTTCAGGTCATGACTGTCAGTTGACAGATGGACGGAAGTAAACACGCCAGAGGTGGGTAGGCTGAAACCTACAGCAAAAGGAGCTACACCAACAAGAGGGGAGCCCAGAGTCGAGCCCCGCAGGAGGGGGGGGGGGCTGTGGGAGACCAAGGCCACCTCTGGGGAGGAAGACGGGCCAGAACACATAGATAAGCCACAGGCCTCAGCAAGCCAGTCAAGAGCGTACGGAGCCATAAGGCAAGCAGGAACTCAACTGCAGCTTCCGACTGGTGGAAGAAAGCTTCCAGACTGCCTGAAGGGGCATCCCAACAAGGCAGAGGAAGAGGGCTGCCCCCAGCAAGCTCAAGCAGACATGCAGCCAGGGAGCCATCGCCAACAAGATGGATGCAAGTGTTGCAGACCTGTAGAGGCTGGCAATGCATCAGTCACGCATGGGAGTGGAAGTGCGAAAAGCAAGTCCATTTCCAGGAGAAAGGCCGTGCATCCGAAGTGGAAGGACACAACCCAAACCCCAGACATGTCTCACACATCCCAAAATGGCAGTTCCAGGGGGCCACCGGGACCACCAGAAGGCCACAAAGAAGGAACCCAGGTGGAAGCTGTGTAAGCAGAGCCAGGGCAGCCAGGCAGACCGAAAGAGGTGGGTGGGACAGGCAGGGGAGGGGGGGCCCACCACAGCCAGTGGGGAATGGCTGCAGTAGGAACTGGAAGAACCCATGGGGATGGCAGGGGGAACAGGAAGTCAAGACTTCCAGCGGGTGGTGGAAATTGCCAGCGGGCCATGGTGGAAGCCGTGCCACACCTCATGGAGTGGCAACCACACCACCAGGCAGAAACAAGGAAAACAAAAAAGCTCACGTTCCTTGAGACGCTGAAACAGTGCAGTGAAGAGGTGGGCGGGACGCCAAGATGCAAGCCATGCTGAAAACACAGGGCAGAGGTAATCCACACGTCTGGCCTGGGCAACAGCACTTAAGAAAGTCAGTCTGTATTGGTTGGTGAGCTGTGCGCATGGGTGACTGCGCAGAGGGGCCTTACCAGGGTTGCATTTTTGTTTGGAAGGTGCCGTTAGGGATTGCTAATTCAGATATTAGCACTTTGGGTCATGGTACAGTATTGCATTGCCCACACAAGCACATATGTGTAGCATCCATCACGCTCTGAACGTACAAACAGTCTTTGCAGCTAGATGAAACTGATAAGATGCTTTGCTTACCCCGTTTGTCAGGAGTCTCTGAGCTCATTGCCTTTTGCTGGAACATCTGATGGAGTTCTGACATAGAATGATTGTCAACATATTCCTTGGGTTCAGAGCGAGTGTTCTTAGAGCTGTCAACAGGCACTTTTCTCAGATTGTTTTTCAATGCACTTATCTGGGATTGGTCCACCATAAAGGCAGCTGGTTGCAAACTGGGAACTTTAGGGGCAGGTTTCGATGGCTTTGGGTCTAACTTTGGTGGAAGAGGGGGTGATGCTGTTTCAGAAGCAGAATAAAGGGCAGAGATCAGCTTCAATCTACAGATATTTCAACAATCTGCATGGGTTCAAGGAACAAATGACAGAATAATCTTTTGTGTAAATTTATTTGCAAGTAGTACACTTGATTCCTGTTCTCATGTGAGAATTAAGTTAATGTTCAAACAACGTGCAAAAATGAACTTTTTAAGACAATCTGAGGCTGACATTCTCTCTCATTTATCAGGTTACATGGATAAGATAACCTCCAACTTACGTGGCTCCTGCAACAAACAGAAGAATCTAATAAAAATGCATGGAAACTATGATCCATTGAAATAACTTTCTTACAAGACATCATCTGAAAAAAGTCATAAAAGCTTTCATGGCTGGGCTGATAAGAGTTTAGAATCTCAGTTAACAGGAAATAATACATGAATTCTTCATCTTATCAGCTAACCTAAGCTTTGTGGACAATACAACACTGGGTAACAGTTCCTAATCATTTCCCCTTCACCAGGGACTGTTTGTATTGTAAGAAAAACTTTCAACGTTAACTGATTTGATAATACTAAGCTATGTGGCAGCTTTAATTCTTACATAACAGTATTCACCCCCCTCCCCAAACAACACACACACACACACACATGTAGATTTGTACACATTATATGTCCATTTTAAATATCTAAACAAAAAAAATGCTTCAAATTTCTAACCTCTTCAAAATCTGCAGAAACTTCATATATGCTGTCTGCAAAATAATGATTCGGGCTTATTAACAAAGGGAAAATCTCTGTAAGTTCCTACACAAGCTCCACATATAATGTACACTGATGAACACACATTCAAAAAGGCATACCAATTTACTGATGCCTATTCAGTAAAGTTACCTAACTTCGCCATATCACATCCTCAAGAAAGACTGGCTCAAATTTGAAAAAGGAAATAAATATCAAATTACTGCAGCTTGAAAATAAGTTATGCAGGAAGTCTCCATTTCTTTTAGTCAATACATCTTTAAAAAAACAATGCACAAGGTACATTAACTTCTTACCTTGCTCTGCACTTGAGTGCTACAGAAAAAGGAAAGGATAAAATTAGTTACTTAAATCACAAAGGTTGCTGCAGAATAGCTTTCTTTAATCTCCCTTTTTCACTACACAAAGCAGATAACATTCCAGTGAGGGTTGGGTGGGGAAGAATGCAGTTAACTTAAGTTTAAAGCAAGCAAAACATTCTTTAGAAAGGTCATTACAAATATGGATAAAATTACACATGATCATTCCCATACATAACTATATATATATATAATCTGCATCAGTCAACACAATACTACCAACACCATTAATTTCTTATCACAACATTACAAGTGTCCTCGATCACTGACCAACAGGTACACAAACATGCAAAATATGTGGATAATTTAAAACTCAAACTGCGTGAATCATTACTTTTGTATACATGCCAACCACATTGTAAGGAATGGCTGGAGCAATGTACTTAAAACTGGTAAAGCAATCACCAGCAGTTAGTGGTGGTGCTCAGTGTTCACATGCTTCAGACAACATTGTCCCTTCTATGCTGCAAGCTCATTAACCCAAAAAACACAGTAACTAAATAATTCTGTTTGTGCTTCCTTATCACAGATTAGTAACTGATTCTCAAAGCTGACTTCACATTCTGTGTGTTTGTTCAACTGTCCCAGTTTACCCTGCATAAACATAAAGCATAAACAAAAAGGGTGCCTTTGAACTTTTTTGAGACAACTAAAGCCATGACCGGCAGTTAAAAGTGTTAAAACAGTGTAGTTGGAATCAGAACCGAAAGTGCTTATAAAGTAAAGAAAAGGGAAACCCACAGATGATGACACCAGCAAGCAAATCAAAGTTAATGAGTGCCAGAAAATCCTTTGTATTGAATAAGTATTTATAGTGATGTCTTATTTCAGTAACCAATTCATGCAGTTATGAAGCCAGCAAAGCAACTTCACTCCTAATGAAGAAGAACACTTTAAATGCATGGAGGCACAAAGCAAATGGAATCCATCACTCACCAAAGACCAATGAAGGTATTAAACTATGTCAATGCTGCACAGGACTTTTACCTGACACCAACACCAGCTCCAGCCTTTAACTACTGCATGTCAATTGTTCAGCTCAGTGCTTCCAAGGATGATATGAATGACTACCATTTTCCCAAATGTCTTCCTGATCTGCTTTGCATGCAACATGTGCCATCAAAAACTACAAGGAAGTGAACCACATTTACTTGTGTAGAAATTCGGGTATAAACCTGCTGGAGGGGGGGAATTATCACAACAAAAATGCATGCAGACATTTAGCATTGAGGAACATGTTCATTTGATGTTCTGTATAACAGATGCAGTCAGAAATTATACTCTGCTGTCAGGAAAACTATCAATGCGAACAGAATCTACAACTGACCCAGAATGGATTCGATGGGTCACATGATTGGCTGGACCCTACATTCCTTACCCATCTCCCTCTGACCTGCCCCAGAAACCGTTAAGTGATTCAAGACAGATTTTAACCAGCAAATACTGTGCGATGGAGTGCATTGTGCCCACGTAGTAACTACAGCAGCCTTTTAAAGGCAAGTAACATGCAGCTTATGACAACTTGCACTTGTTTCATGAAGTGCAGTACAACAGCATGCCAAGGACACTGGTGCTATGCTACCATAGTGATATACCATTTACAGCTCTGACACGGTGTGTCAGTGCGTGTGCTCCTGAAGACAATCAGGTAAAAGAAAATTGTCCAGTTAGGATGTAACATCACCCATTAGCAAACCAACAAGTGAGCCACTACCTGCACATCCTTTTGTCCTGGAACCTTTTACATCTCCCCCCCCCCCCCATTAAGTACTACACCTGATTGTTAATCAGATTGTTAATAGCTGACAAAGCAGCAGTGTTATAATGGTGAGTGCAGAAAAGTGAACGAAATTTACAAAAGAATCCCTAAAATTCTGGAACCAAAATCTCTGCATGCTACATACGAATGGCGTAATAGGGGATGCAGGAACAGGAGGAGGTACAATCACTTGTTTCCTGCCAGAAATGGGAGATGGAGGTGGGGGGAAGTCATCAGAGTCCAAATCTGGCTGAAAATCAAAGCAATCGAATATGAGATTGTCCCAGTGCCGCTGGAAGACACATTAAAAGCAGCGCATTAAACAGAAGCTTTATTCTCTTAACACCCAATTCAACAGCTTAATGGCACCAAAATCTGAATCAGCAGGTCAGTGATTGCTATGGAAATATAGATCTGCACATGTGGCGATGCAACATTTTATCACAAGACTAGAGTGTTGTAGTGAGTTCTGAAACCTTGATCATTTTCAATAAACTCACTGCACAAACATAAACAGCCCCACTTAAATGATTTTTCCTGCAACCCAGCCTGCACACCACACATCAACTGCAACTAAGTCTTTTCGTTTCTGGTTTTGTTTTGTTTGTTTGTTTTTTTGTTTGTTTGTTTGTTTTTTTTTGTCGTTCTGATGAAGGGGTAGCGCCCCGAAACATGTAGATTGTCTTTAACTTTGTCCTGTTCTAGCCTGGTTCAGTTCCCTTGTTTTTAATCTGGATTTTCCTCCAAGTGACAATAACTTGTTTTTCTTTTAACAGAAGAGGTAATAAATCATCAATTGAACCATATAGCTCCCTGTTCTACATGTCTCAACCAAAAAGACAGAGAAAATATGAAAGGAAAAAAGAATAAAGAGACAATGAAAAAAACCTGCATCTTATTCCTTGAATTTAAAATCAATTTTTATCAGTTGGTGACTGCTATGGAAAACTAAAATATGCAAAACAGATTCAAAATTGAATCAACATTTCTGCATGCAGCACTACCTCACACTATGATCATCTCATTATCTTCCCTTAAAACTTATGGAAGGACTGACGTATCAATGACTTTCCTGCATAAACAATGCAGAAAGATGTATTCATCATGCTCTTCATGCAAATGAACATTATTCCATAAGATATGTCACTGCACCATGAAACCAGTCTTAAGTTTTAAATTCAGTGTTTTGAGTTAATTGTATTTTCGACATCTGTAGTGCTTCCTGATCGTTTTAATACAAGAACCATTGTCCTAGCTGAATTAACGAGAGACAAGGTCCTGTTGAAGATCAGAATATGGGTAGCAGCTATTTTGAGAAAATGGGCTCTGAAGTTTCTGGATGCAGTACCATACCAATTTCCTTGCAAAGGGAGTCCATGTCTTTCCAATGTTCACAAAATTGCACACAAAGGCTAGAAAGGTAAATCTCCACAAAATAAACTCAAAATATACATCTCAATGTGCCAGATTATAATAAAAGGCTGTGAAAAATAGCTTTTGTAGGAGATTTATGGATCATCGATTGGTGAAGCATGCAAATGCTCATTTGTCACCTACTTATAGTTACATTTGAAGGAAAATTTTTAATCTACATGATAGCTGTCTTAAGAAAGCTTTTTGTGCAAAAAAGTGAAATTGGATGAGATCAACCCCCGATGACCTATTTCTGCATGTAGCTACAAACTGCCCATCAGACTTATGCCTGGTTTCATGGTGCAGCGACATATACAATAATATAATACACTTTTAAACTACAGCTGACTTCATATCTGTTTATATAAATAAACTAACCAAACACTGATGTGAACAAAGATGTCATTTCTGCTTGTGCATCCCATCAAGGAAAAACATTAAATAAAGAATATTGCATAAACTTTCTTAACAGAAATTTAAAGAAAGAGGGTAGATCACAAGAAATGACATACAAAATTCTACGTTATGATTTTTGTGGGTTTTTTCCCATGGTTCACTTGCAGACTACCATGTATCTTTCAAAAACATCTGTTGTGGATACACAGGAAAGTAATATACTATGCCGATGAGGTACAGATGGTAAGATATAGGAACATATCAGCACCTGTGAGCCAGAGTGGCTTAACATGCACCTTAAGCCAGAAGGAAACCAACAGATCTCATATTAATTGGCCATAGCAAGCAACATTAGGTATTTCTAGCATTCAGTTCAGTCAGTTCTCTTCAGAGAACAGAAAGTACTTTTATTCATGCAAGGTACATACACAGTGTTAATGATAAGATTACTGCAAAATGTAGCAGCAGCTAGAAAACAAGGGCAAATAACTGGAGAAAATATTGATAGAAGTTGCCAATGACCATATGCACCCACACAGCCAGAAAAAAAGAAAAAAAAAACTATAGCTTTTCCAACTAGCTACTCAGCCATTCCGTACTGACAACCAGGTTCTACAGAATCAAGCAGGATCGAGAAAAATTATAGGAAGAGGACCAAGGATATACCCGAGTAACAGGAAGGCATTTCATTGGAACGCTGCTTCAGAACTTTGGAATTCTTTCTGAAGGTGGCTTCAGCACCAGAACAGTTAAAGCTTTTTTTTTTAAAAGCCATCAAATGGCAAATACATGAACTGGATAAAGTCAAAGGAATGGAAAATAAAAATGTTGGTGACCACAAATTCAGCCCTGCAACAGCAAATATATTCTTCATGGTCGATAAAATGTGGTCTCAAAAATCATCTTCTGAAGAATTCAAGTGAGATCAATCTCTGCTATAATTCATGGAATTCAAAAAATAAAATAAAATAAATTAATTAAAAAAATCATACCAATCCTTGACAGACCAATAAAAGATATCAGAAAACATTACAAATAAATAATAATAAATGATATATTAACCTATACAGTCTTTCATGGTGCCGTAGTTGGAAGGACAGAGATGCAAACTGAACAGTATTCTTGAGACAGACACATCGAATCCAGCTCCCATTTTTCAGTCCCTTGTGAATGGTGTGGACAAATCAGGGAAACACAAAACTAAGAAACTTCCAAAAGTACATGCCTTTGCTTTTAAATCAATCCCTACCTCTCCAGTTCTTTGCCCATGTCAACGCATCAAAAAAGTCCATGTATGTACAACATGCACAGCTAAGAACAAAACATTACATGATCTTTTAAAAAGCTCACCGAAACCACAGGATCCAAAGGCCTTGCCAATATACAGCATTTACATGCACAGGAATTCAATATGCACAGCAAGGGATAACGGTGGATGCATGTAATTTATGTTCAGCCACTGAAAACGTGAAAGAGCAGCATGCAGGCTATATTGCAGTCAGGTCAGGCACAAGTACTGAAAAAAGTCACCTCGTCTGTCTCAAGCACATCATCCTCAGTCTCTATAGTCCTTCTTCCAGACACTTTCACAGGTGGGTCTGGTCGGAATGGTTTTTCACTCTGCGGTGGAACTGGAGGCAAAACTCCTTTCTTTGGGTGACCTAGAGGGACGATGACAGGAGAACTCCCCACCATGTCTGTCTTGTTCTGGGCTTTTGCTGCATTGGGCATCTGTTGCTTGCTGTTTATTGAAGGTAATGGTGGAAGTTCTGGTGCCCTGCCTCTGCCATCCCCTTCCCTCAAAACTGGAATGGGTGGCAGATTTCGCTCAATGCTGCCTTTCGGAGATGGATTGTTTCTTGCAGGAGAATGATGATTTAATGTCCTTGACAAGGACTGAGGTGAGGGATCTCTCTGATCACGGCCAGGGGACCGAACCGGTGACAAGCTTGATGACCGTTCCTTCCGTCCCACGTCTAATCTCGTCATCGATTCTTTATGGCCATTTTCCATCTTTACAAGGGAAAAACTTTACATGAACTACAATGCTCCAGCAAAAAGAAACATTAAGATTAGACAATTTTTGTTTCTGCTTTTGGCTTTGGCTTAAATTTACTTTCTAAATATTAAACATCTGCTAAACCAGAAGAATAATGAGTGAGATTCATTTTTCACATTTATTCTTACAAAGTTAAAAAGCACCAAAAGGATTTGAGGGGTTACCCAAAAAAACACAAGAAGGTTCCAGAGTACACATTTTGTTAGCACAGTTATTGCTCAAGACTGACGTACAGTCTGAACAGGTACATTGTTCTGATGGCATTAGAAGAAACCATAGCTCAGAACTGCGTATGAGATTATGAAGCTGAATAATTTATCAGCTGTTAGTGAGAAGCAAGAGGTAGTCTACCTAGAAACAAACAGACAATGCCACTTTCCAGCCAACATACTTCAAGCACTATAGAATTAGACAGTACAGGAAAGGACAGAGGTTAGCAGTTACATGACCAGACAGCAAAAGCAGTCTGCATAAGCATAAAATACCTTCATAAACTTTATATATTTGTTTAGCTTTTGCTGTTGCTGTAGTTGTTTCAGTGGCAATAAAATACATATTGTGAAATCGGTGATCTAATTATCAAAACAAGAACCAAATGCACACTGATTACACATAAGAATAAAGGCAGAAGAACTTAGTTCACGTCAGCTTTATCTCCGAGGACTAATTTCTTAAAATCTGATTGAGCCAATTCAAATTTTAAAAAAAATAATTTAAACATCATCTCTAAAAGTCCATATGAATTTCCTGAGAAACCTTTAAAAATATTGGGGTGCAAAGTAAATTATCTCCTAAATAAATATCTCTCAACAAGAAATGCTGAAGAAAAAAGAAACTTGACAAAAAAAATCACAACGCTAAACTGGTAAAGGAGCCTTGTGATTCCAAGGACAATAGGACAAAGAGTAACAGTCTGGGGTCATGCAGATCAAGACAGCTTTAACCCTTTCATCAACAGCTGAGAAAGAAGAGAACTTTCTCTATTCCAGTTGTCACAAC
>SMGT01011179.1:237309-265073 GCA_004794575.1 Lanistes nyassanus
CCCCCCCCCCCCCCGCCCTAAAAAAAAAAGCCTAACCCTCAGACTTTAAAATTAAGACCCATCATAAATATTGGCCACATGAGGACACCCAATCACCTTGAAGCTGCATTATGTCATCAACATAGACATGAGACCTGAATAAATGAATGCTTTGTGAAGATGTTGACATGCAGATGCGAAACTCGACATAAGGACATGTCTCTGCATACTCTCTCCATGACTACATTTATCATACCCACCACCAGAACAAAGTTATTCTTTAATAAAAGCCTATCCACAACCACCACTGGCATGCGGAAGCCGGAGTATTTCCTCAGATAGTCATTGCTGAGTGTTAATCTAATGGGTAGCTCCACTTGCTTCCACATTATACTGATTCCTTAACATTTTGAACAAAACTGACATAAACATGGGGTTACTTTGTCGATGAACTTACCATACAACTTGTACATTTTCTTTCTAGTTTTCATCATGGATTTGTCATAATTTTCTTCTGGCCAGCAACAATGCAAAAAATCCGCGAACATCACCAGAAACTACAAGGGTCACGCTGATGAATCCTACATCCCATTTACCTAGAGGCACTGCTACCTGACCACGCTGTTTGCCGTAAGGCCAGTAAATGGTAGTACCAGAAGTTGTATTAATTATATATGATCACTTCACATGAACTGGATGAAGTCTGACAAGAACTCGATGTATGTCTCACCCACTCTAAACATCAGACTTACAACGACAAGAATACCGATGAGTGTTTCCAAAGGCACAGTTCCTTGGCAAACATTACACGTACATATAGTTATAATATAACCCTGCCTCTATGTCCGATTCATGTCTGCTCAATACCGCAGGATAAGCCCAAGCATGTTTTCTCGAAGTCGTACCCTAGCCCCGTCTCTCTTGCTTCATAAATGAGAAAAAGTGAAGCGATTAAGGAGTCGCCATTCTACTGAAACTCATCAATCAACAGTACACGCACGCTAGCCAGAGGCATAACCCAGCGAACATGCTTGATCGTTGATGTTATGAAGAGTACAGTATGATATCAACAGTACGAGCAACCAAAATCAAATGAGCTATGATCGAGGTCCTACTCCTAGTCTCAAATTCAGTTTTGTGAAGTCCTTACCAGCCATCCCGCTGAATCTGACAACCACGGTAATAGTTGTGTCGTCACACTATCCTGTCCTGCTTTGCTGAATTCATCTAGGAGGCAAGACGTCTATCTAAAAAAAAAATTTACTTCCTAGTTGGCTTCAGAAGAGGTCAGTGTGTTAGCCAACGGGGAGCTTTTAAACGCGCACTTACCTCCCTTAATCACATCATCTTGTTGACTTCACGTTGACAACTGCTTCCGCGACAGCCAGATACTGAGATAGTGGAAATGAGATGTGACTAATTTATCTAGCGCTAATTTCCCAAAGCTAACACACTAACCCCAAATGACTATTTATAATTCTGAGCTCTGCTAACAAAACATCACTGCGCCGTAAAAAAAATAAATAAAATAAAATTAGCACCTTTTTTTCAAATCTCCTACCTATATGGGGCGCCAAGACCTACAGGAATGGGTATAATGCTCAAGGTTCATAAAGAATTGCATTCTATAACTATAGAATCAATTCTATAACTATAGAATGCATTCTATATCTAAAGAATTCATTCTATATTTAATTCTTTTTACTATAGAATCAATTCTTTACACATAGAATTCATTCTATAATTATAGCATCAATTCTATAACTACAGAATCACTTCTTTATAGAATTCATTCTATAATTATAGAATCAATTCTTTAACTAAACAATTTTAATTCTATAAGGACAGTTTATTCTATGTATACTATGAGCAGAAACTGCTGTAGAATTCATTCAATTGAAGGCTGCAGCTATATATAGAATTGAAGGCTGCAGCTGTACGAAGACGAGGCCAGCGATTTATTTCGGTGCCAAGCAACCCCCAGGGGCCCTCACAGTGTAAACACAAATACTACACGCATACATCAAAGTTCATTTAAAGAATATGTAAAGTTAAGCACACGTATATAGCAGCTACATATCGCCAGATTTACAATAATGGCTATAAATGCGCTTTTGTAAATGGGTAGTTATTGTTGTTTTTTTTAATTGTAGTTAGGTGTTTGGTACCCGTCTCGTGCTGCACAGGGTGAAGGCCGTGGCACCGTTCGATTGGCGCCGATTGGACGGCTGCTTGAGTGGCCGGCTAGCGTGTTAGCAGACGACGGGCGTTGAACACCTCCATACATATTGAGTAACAACAATAACTAGACATATACAAAGGGATATTTTGAGGGATTATCATGAATCTTTCAATGTGTAGCTGCTGTTTGTGTGCTTCACATATACCTATTGTTCTTTAAATAAACTTTAATCGACAGTATCGCTGCCGAGGGCCGCTTGGTACCGAAGTAAATCGCTGGCCTCGTTTTCGTAAAGAATTGGCATTCCCCATACCTGCCATCACGCAGTTTGAGTTTGTTAATTTTGGTATTTAAAAAAATGTCATGCCCCACGCCGACAGAACTACAGTTTTTAAAAAACTCATTGAAATCCCAGTTTCACACGCTGTTCGATTCCATCGTGTGAAAATAAAGGCAGAACTCTCTGTACGAAGAAGTTACATTTCGCCCTAAAATTTGCGGATAGTCTCGTTCAGTACGATATACGACACAGACAATCGACAGATTAGGGGCAGTATACCCCTTCGTCAGCACAACATAAACAGAAGCAGAAACAGACGATCGAAGGGAAAGACAAAAGGCACAAATTAGCTGAGTGAAGCGAAGAGAAGTGGAAAGTCCGGCGTGGCGAAAAAGTGCTAGGACAGGGGAGCTAGGCACACAGGCCACTATTTTTGTTGTCGGAACAATGGGCCGCAAACATATTTGTCTTGGTTAAATTTTCGAAAGTTCAATTGCTGGTGTAGTACGAAAGGAAAAGGTCAACCGCTTATTGTAATGATATTTCATTTTTTTTTCTCTTTTTCTCTCGGTCTCCTTCCTTCCTCTGATGGATGGCCCTGCTATTGGTATGGTTTGCAGAGCATCACTTACAGGAGAACATAAATATCTTTTAAGATCCAAAATGGTGATCTCTGCTTCGTCTCAAGTCCCGTCGTTGTTGTTGCCTGAGCAAAATTACAACAATGTACGGATCCGCCATATTTACTCGCAGCAATATTTTATTTTGACTCAGAGTTTGGGGGAGCACGGATAAACTTGCCACCGGGTAAACCAGGTGCGGGCAATCGTGAATACCAGGACAGCGCTACCTTAAAAAAAAAAAATTGTCGTGGCCGTCGGATAGGTTATCGGCTGGTAGGGTTCAATATACCACCCCTGATATACGCACCTCGTTTGCGATTGGTCGTTATAAGAAGCAAAAAACAAACTAAACCTGGCTGATATGTTGATGTATATAAATTCAAAATAGATTCCATTCCCCCACCCCATAATGCAAAATCACCGCTAAGTGTAAAAAAAAAGTTCCCTCTAAAATAACAACCAGACCAGCCCCAGTGTGAACCGCCCAGTATTTCACCCACACGCAGTCGACGTGCCGCCGTAACACGTGACTTGCAAGTGTTGCCATTCCCATAACGTTCTCCATCATTACTGACTAAATACCGGAGCTATATATGGCAGTACTGTCACTCGTCGGTCATCTTTCAACACTACCTGTCTGTTTTGCTCACCCCGTCTTCGACACTGCCCTAGCCGTGATTCAGGAACAGACGATTGATTGATAGACGAGCGTAGGAGGTCAAAAGTTCTCGTCCTTGCCGGCACAGGGTGTACATGGTACAAGGATGAGGTGGGGGGAGGGGTGCGGAACTGCCATTGACGGGCATTCGACGACGTCACGCACGTATTCGACGATCTCTTGCACTGTGCGTGAGTATGCAGTATGCAGTATGCAGTATGCAGTATGCAGAGAGCAGGCGGAAACGCGTATGCTCAAGAACAGAATTTCAAACGAACATCAAACCTGGCAGGACAAATTAATCGACGTAATGAGAGGGACCATCAGAATATCTGCAAACCAGATAGAGCACAGCTGAGCTGTCAGCTGATGACTATAAAAAGTAAAATGTTTACCCAAAAAGAAGATAAAAACAATTTTTTTAAATTGGAATTCGAGAACGAATACGCTCCTTTTGTAGAAAACCTCACCTGTCCGATATGTGGAACACGGGGCTGGATACGTAAGCCCCAACATTCTACAGACGTTTAAACTCAGCAGTAAGAATCATGAGATTCGTGAAAACTTTTGTATGTTAAAATCCTAGTTTTGAAATCCCCCCCCCCCCAACCTCCACCAATTCACTTTACTTGTTCGGCGTATAGAATTGTTCAAGAGATTACAATGTGAAGAGAAACTAAACCTTCTACTTGTCTGTGGCTCCGCCCTTGCTTGCACGTGTCTGAAAGATATTATACCCCTGGCGACATGACGATGTGATGGATTGCGGGTTGTCCAGGGAGTTTTCATCCCGGGTTTTATTCTCGACGTGCTCTGGACGTGGTCCATGTACGTGCATGAGCATGGTCCTGGCGTCCACCATATCCTTTGAAATCAACTATTTTCTCAAATCACAACAGGATATGCGCGTACATTTTGCGTAAATGACGAATACCCGCGTACATTTCACGTAAATGACGAATACGCGCGTACATTTCGCGTAAATGACGAGTACGCGCGTACATTTCGCGTAAATGACAAATAGGCACGTTGATATGGTGTAAATGACGAATACCCCCGCACATCTCGCATAAATGACGATCACGCGCGTACATCTCGAGTAAATGAGGAATATTCACGTTTCCTCTTGCGCAAATGCCCATTCCCGCGCAGTAGCGCACAGCTACGCACATGAATTGCAGATAATTGACCTACTTGTAAATTTAACGAAGTTATGCTGGTCTCAGAGTCGCAAAGAACTAATCCAGCCGTCTGCTACAGAGATTTATAACTATGGTTTTGTAGACTGCTCAGAGCTAGGATTCTCCTTAAGACAAGTATAGTACATAGATAAATATAAACGTTGTAATATATACATATATAGACATACACGTATCAGAAGACATGATCAAATTTTGATAAAATTAAATCCTGCTTTTTTGTTTCAAACGGTTGGATTAATCCTTTATGTAATTATCGCTTTCATCGCGACTAAACCAAAAAAAGTTGATGTACCGCCTAGTTGCTTGTTGCAGTCACACAAAAGGAACTGGTTTCGTGGAGTGGTTTTGGTCTACATATTGCTCTGTCTGGATTTCTGTCTATCATCATGTTTTCATATTGCTCAGTAAGCACATTCCACGTTTTTCGATTTACGTTATCACTGTTAACAGTGTTAACTTATCCTCGTCTTTCAGGAATGCGACAGCCTGCTCTCCTCGAGCTTTTGCGGTTACCCTAATTTGGGTGTTTAAGAGCAAGAGGAAATTAAAAAGCACATAAATAAATTAAAAAGCACATAAATAAAAGACAATCGCTTGTTTGTTGCTAAAATATGTATTTCTCGCACACACAGCAAACAGTGTCACGAACCTGACTTAATTCAGCACCTGCTTAGCTGCGGAAATAGGCTTAGGACACCACACATCCTGCTAGAGAGCAGTCTAAATAGTAAAGAAAGGAAAGAAGAGATTTAAAAAATTAAATTGTGCACTACATTTTAAATCACCTCTTAATCCACCGAAGAACTATGGCAATATATATATATAGCTCAGACAATAAATACGCTTCCTGAAGTCAAACATTTAAAATGTAAAATCTTAAACTGAAATATCAAATAAATTAATGTAATTTTATGCCTCAAAACGTTAAAAAGTCGAACAAAAGGACACGGGAATCAGCCTGAAACAGGCTGTACACTACCATTGGTCCATCCGCGACATCCAGCAAATAGCCGCTCTCCGGAACAGTACAGGATTCCCCATCTCCCCCACATACACCTCTCGACGGCCCTGATCTTCGCTGCTTACCTCAAAGTGTGTGTATTTGGGGGGGGGGGGTCAGGGCTAAATAATGGTGGTACAGTCCAATTAATAAAGAACAAATGAGGACAGAGCGCTATAAATCATCAAACGATAAGCCCAACAAGGTACTGGCAGCGCTAGACACACCCGTATGCTGACGTATGCAACCAAGGGAGCCTACCATATCCAACCACGTAGCAAACAGAGAGTCGAAAGTAAGGAACATGGCAGATCTTCAGTGTCTAGCACTGCCAGTACCTTGTTGGGATTATCGTATGGTGGTACAGTCCACTTTAAAGTAGCTTCTTTAAAATTTGGTACACTTTTGCGTAGGCATCATCTTTGCATTTATCCCCTTTAATCACTTGCTTTTCATTATGTTTCACCTTTCTCAACCTTTAAGCAATTTGAAGATTTTTTGTGATTTTGCTGTTTCATAAATACTAGTTGGGTTTTCATTCATCCTATCAGGCATACAGACCATGCTTTGACATACGATTGTCCTTTGCCTTACATTGAAAAGATGGAAGTTAATAATTTTTAGAAAACTAATCTCTGAACACGTGCGCGCATAAAAAGGTGGAGTTTTGCTTAATGAAAAAACAAGGGTGGTAGTGAAACTATAGGGAGAATGCATTTTTTGTCATTCTTCGATTTTCCATTAACGTTTAACTGCATTTGTTGCTATATCTAAATGGAAAGCGACCAATACGCCGCCAGTCTAAGCCTAACCTATGTGCAGGATCAAACCACGCGCGTGACAGTATTTGTCTTCTTGGAACTTTCACCACATGCACATAAAATCAGATTAAGCAGTCAACATTCAACATGTGCAACGGGAACTTGCTGCTTCGATTCATATCTAAGTGAGATGCAAAGACATTTGGCTTTCTAGGAAATGAAAATTTTGTTCCACTAGACAGGAAAATAAGGAAAGAAGTGACTTGACTGACGCGATTAGATTGAAATGTGGGCCTGTGTATCTTGTGTCGCCAGTCTTTCTCCTTGAAATACTCTCGCAGTTTCCTGTGTTTATACCAAGAGCACTGAGTTCTGCTTTAGTCTTTTTTCCTCTCGTCATATTCAACAGATGGAATGCCTAGACAGAGTCTTTCGAGGAAAATAACCCTGATGAAGTTCAGTTACGTTGAACAGCAAGCTCTGTGAAGAGAATCCTCGTTTTCATATATATATATATAGGACCACTCAGTTCTCACATATAGACACATTGTTTCTCGTTTTACAGCTGCCGCAGTAAGAATCCCTGTTTGGCGACCCGTACACCAACAGCACAAACTCTCCCAGCTGACACTGCATTTCTGGGATCAATTCGACTTTTCTTCCACTCCAACACTTGTTGAAAATTGGCAATCTAGTAGCTGCCCTGCCAGACGCCTGTCACTACAGGGAACAGTACTAGGACTGGTTGGCCCGATGTCAGTGTAATGTGACTGGGTGGGACTGAAGCCCGTCTTGTGACAGCAGTCCCAGAATAGCAGCCCGTTGTCTACGCAACAATGGCCTAATAGGCACCTATTGTTTGCAGCAGGACGTTAAGCAGCAACCAAACAACCTCCCCCCCACCCCACTTCCTCCAACCTAAATCTCTACGACGTGCCATCTTTCCCTGGCCAAAAACTGGCCGTACATACATTACAGATAATCGTTTTAATTAAGGATGTGGTCTTGAACAGTGTTAGACTAGCGCACCGTCCCTTGCGGAGTGCTGAATAATCTGACTGTGGTAGAAACAACTTCAAGTATTCTATCGCCTACCCATCCCTCGTCGGCCAGGGGACCAAAGAACATTCGCTACAGGGCGCACCTGCAGTCTGCATATGTATCTGAAAACAAATCCAAGCAGTCGAAACATTGTCTCTTAAGTTATAGCAGTTTATAGTAGAAATACAGCGCAAGACGTTCGTTGTTTATTGTTTAGCGTCGTCAGCAACTATAGGGTTTGTCATGATCACAGGGGGGCGGGCCGGGGAAGGGTGTTGGGGGAAGGGAGAGACCAGAGAAGGTGCGCGTGGTGACCACAGGATCCACAACCATGTGTTTTGGTAGCAAGTAAGCGTTGTACCATTATTATGCTACGGGTCGCTGTTGCGGACATCAGTCTGGAGAGTTGCCCAGATGTACAGTGTGACAACAAGGGAGAGAATAAAAACTTTTTTTGAATAGTTTTCTCCTAGTAACCTAGTAAAAGGACTGAATGCAGTGCACCGTGGCATATTGAATAGTGTTCTTGACGGTCAACGTACGTCATATTTCCGGGATTTTCATCTGCTTCAGGTGCATACCCATAAACGTGTCGGCCTCCTAAATGACTTAAAATGGACTGCCAACAATTATTTTGTTCGTCATAGGAGCTATACTAACAACGTTTAAAGACACGATTACAGTGTATTTAAAAACGACGCATCCAACATTTGTAGACCCACTTGTTTTTCCACTCTGGTTTTTCTCTAAAAGCTTTTTGTCACCGTCTGTGTGCATATGCTTTTTCTTCTTCTTGGGTTTCTTGCGAGGGCAGGTTTGCCGTCCGATTTCCTGCTCATCACGTGCTTCGCAGTCGTCAGACGCTCACCCGTGTGCCAAAGCCAAAAATAAGTAAGTTTCCCAGCATCCCCCGCCCCATCACGTGGAACCGCTGCTGCGTGTAGTTGTCTGGACTCGACAAACTTCAAGTATGCGGGTTTCAAGCGGCCCGAGTAGGGGAGATAGCAATCATTTGGAACCGTGCACGGACCGTATGAAGGTCCGTGGAACCGTGTTACAGAAGTAGTTAACAGACAGCCAGGGTGCCGGCATACAAGAAGATAAACAGGGATGCTGAAGTGAAAGAAACTGGGTTATTCCAGCGGACTTCCTAACGCTACTGTACCTTTGTTGATCGAGAGAAGTAGGGAATTCTGTGCAGTGTAAACTAGACTAGTATTTTCTCGCACGTGCATCTGCATCGACTACGTGAGTTTCTCGTTACAACACCTTGGCGAAGCTGATGTTTCACGCAAAGTGCCATTGAAATTTACCTGGCTTACCGGGAATCTGGCTGGAATCACGGATATCACCTTTGACCTCTGATCCTTTCTTGAAAAACAGCTGCTTTATTCTTTTCTCGCGAGAAACCGCCAGAAGACCTGCATTCAAAAGCTGCCACTGGGATCACAGGCCAGTATAATATTATCATTGTGTATGAGAAATTCTGAAGGGACTTATATATATATATATGCGCTTTGGTTGACAGAAGAATTTGTAGACAGGCCAATGAAGACTGTTTACAATATATATATATATCGGCCTGCAGCACGTACTATAAAAATAATTGGAAAGGGGATTCAGTGAAATTGTATTTTATGTGATAATTTTCTTAGGTTACAGATGTACAAAACATAGAACAAAGAGATCATCACTTCATAAATTTGTGTTCGACTTCATGCAAAATTCCTTCCTTTTTCTATCCATTTCAAGCAGTGTTCAGTACTTATGTATAAGGAAATATACACTAAGATGAGAGGGTATTACATTTTCTGTAAATGCTTTCTGCACTCTGACCATTAAATTTCTGCCTTCCTAAAGAGATCAGAATGACATTACTATATAATGGATATTTGTAATTGTAGGTAAATTTGTTATGAGTTATTTGATAATATACATTACAAAAATGGTTAATAATTCTAATGTTAAATATAAATATAAATAACACATTATTCGTTTCTTGATCGTGTATTTGAAAAATAAGTCATACGTCCTTCTTTTCCCCTGAATTAAAAAAATATTTTGCACACGTTACCCTCAGGCCGGGACTAGCGAGTCAAGCGAGTCATGGCAGAAGAGAAAGCTAGACAGTACATTTCCAATCAGTCTGTCAACGACGCTTCTGCCTACGCCAATAACTTTCATGCGCATCGCCCGGGTATCACTCCGGCTGAGAACACGGAGATATACGACAGATGGGCATCAAACGGGTACGAACAGGTGGGCATTACTATTTTATATTATCATTATATTATCTTTTGTACCGTCTTTTTTGTTGTTGTTGTTACCTTCTGGTGTTGCATACACTGCATGCTGCACATATGTGCAGGTACAGGTGTACATGTTCACACATGCAATGCACAGGATTTACTATCTGTACATAATCATACAGTAACGTAATTAACATGTATAAGCGCTAATTTATAGTAAGAAACACATTCTTGGATGCTTTGTCAGTGCTGAGACCCACCCTCTGTTTTGTGTCTATCTACAAATGAACGAACGGACCGACCGACCAGCCGACCGACCAGCCGACCGACCCGGACCGGACGGTCATTTAAATCCCATTATGTTTAGGAAAAGTAAAAAGGTCTTTTCTTTGTTTTTTTTTTTAGGACTTAAATCGTGAGAGGTACAGGGGACCAGTCATCGCAGCCGAAGCTGTTGCAGAGTTTTTCCCTCCCAGCCAGCGCCCTGACGTTCTCGTTCTTGATGTGGCGGCTGGAAGCGGTTTTGTCGGGGAAGAGGTAATCCAAGCTTACACTGCTCGACTCAGAAAAATGTAGATAGCGGTAATTTGGAATAGTCCAACAAAATGCAACAAAAATTCAGTCAAATTCATCAAAATTAAATCGCATCTGTGCTGAGAGAGTTTTTCATTCAAGGACAGGAAAATCTCTCAAGCAAACAGAAAGAAGCCTATATTAGGTTTTATTTCCCTGTTCGCATATTCCGATAAGTCGTGTCATGTGAGGGCAGTACAATAAAGGTCGTGGAGATCCATTTTCACTCCGCTGTAGGGAAACTCGTGGCTTTGTTGTCATTGTACTAAAACAGGCCATAGGCAAGCGGGGATGGGACGGGTGTAGAAAACTGCGCTGGTGGCTGCCTACACCAACTGTCGATGGCAATCGATAAAAACTTGGATGAAAACGAACAAGTTTTGCTTTAACATGACAATCTTCTGCTCCCCCGCCTCGTTCCCCTGGTGGTGTGAAAGTGCATCTCGATCAAACCCTACCAAAAATATCGCAGCTCTTGCCCTCCTCGCAAGAACAGGTGGGTAATGTTTTCTAACGAGTGTCTGTACCGATACTGATTTTAACAATTTTGACCCTTGACTTTGCACAGATGCGGAAGTTCTCGTTTTCAAGGATCCATGCCCTCGACCCTAGCTCTCACATGCTTGAGCAAGCTCGCAAGAAGGGCGTATACCAGAAGTTTCATTGCTGCTACCTCAGCGACCAACGTCTGCCTATAGAGGACAGTAAGGAAAATAAGTTCTTCAGTTATAGACTCTAGGCTCATTGGTCATTCCACTTTCCTTGCTCCTCTGTCCGTTCCCTTTTCAACATGAGAGAGAGAGAGAAAGAAAAAATTGTGTCCCCCTCTCCGTACGTAATAAGCGGGAGAGAAAAAAAATCAATGGGTGAGTGAGTGTTTTCGCTGTGTTGTGCACGTGTACGTCTGCGTGTGTGTTTGGGCATTTTATACCACAAATCAGCATATATAGAAAATTTACAATTTGAAATTCTGGTCTACAGATTTTTATGACTGCGCCGTCTCCAGTGGAGGAATGGGAGAAGGCCACATACCGACAGCTGGATTGTATGAGCTAGCGCGCATTGTAAGACCAGGTCTGTCCTAGACCATGGCTGGAGATGAAAATTTACACATTAACACACCACATTTTCTGTACTTAATACATCCCACTCGCGCACGATTCGTGAATCTGTCTACAGCTGTCTCTCCCATTTCGTCGCATTCCTCCACCCATTTCTTCCTCACTGCGACGCGCGTATCATCTCATCTCAGTCCCGTGACCAGCTTCCTTTCTTGCTGGTGGCAAGGAGGTCAGGCTCTTGTTCACAGCCATAAGCAGGATGGAGACGACTAGGGCTTTGTAGAGCTTGGTCTTGGTGGACAAGCTGCGATGGTGTTTTCCCATATTTTGCTGAGATTTGAAAGGGCTGCTGTGGCAATGGCTAGTCTGATCTTTACTTCTGTTTCAATAGTCGATCTTTCACTTCTAATCGGGGTATATCCAAGATATTTGAAAGTTTCCACATCTTCCCAGTTTGTCTTTATTCATAGTGATGACTGCGGGGAACACGCCCAGAAGTCTTCATGCAAGTCGGAGTCTAATGTCTCGTCTCGTTTGCCGCAGGCGGGCTGGTGTGCATCGTGATGCGAGAGGAGTACCTGGAACATGTGGCCGAGTACAAAGGCCGCCTGGAGCGAGTGATGCAGATGATTGAGAAGGACAAGTTATGGCGTCTCCACTCCCGTACCGTGGTCCCGCGCTATTCCTTCGACAATGATGGCGTCGTCTTCCGATTCGTCGTCTGCTGACCTCAGGCTTGTGGTCTGCGGTGGTTCTGAGACGATTGTGTCCTGAAGTGTGCGCTTGCCCGTGTTCGAAAAGAAACGAAATACGATCGAAATATGCATGCAGGCGGTGCCGCTGCAACGTTCAAAACGCACACGCACGCACGTAGTCGCGCTCTTCGTCCGCGTATATACACACACACACACCCTCATACGTTTCATACAGCCTGCAATTGAAGGGGGCAGGGGAGAGGGTTAATATAGAATAGCACACAATGCATCACATTACAAGATAAACAGTTAACTAGCTAAAGTACCGATCACCTTACTAGGTATTCACACATACAAACACTTGTATAATACAAATATTATAACACTCGTACCTAGTACCCAACAGCCCGTTTGTATTCATTTAGAGAGAAAGGGAGAGAGAGAGAGAGACGGAAACGTTGACATTGGCTTATTTGGCACCGCGACCCCCTCCCTTTTTTTTTAAGGTGTGAGCTAAGGAGGTACGGTACTTTCAGAGGGAAAGTGCTTCCACCGATCTCGCGAGGATTTTGCGCAATGCGGGATGACGGGGTCTCTTAATAATCTCCGCACTGAAACTAAAAACAAGCAGCATACAAAAAGCTGCAGAAAGATGGCCAGCGCAAAAAGGAAGAATGTTTAGGGGATGGCCATGGAGTCTGCAAAATTTTTTTACTGCAGGATGTAATCTTTACAGGCCACTTCTAGTGGAATTTCGTGGCAGGAACCTTCATTCCTTTAATTTACACGCTAAGTTCCTCTCGTCTGCTGCACAGCTATCCGGACACCTAGATTTTTTTTAGCCTAACGGCAAGGGGGCATAGACACGGAGTTACAACATAAATATAAAATACAGCAATGGAATAATACTGTAAATTTAAATATTAAGTTTCCCATTATGGTATTTTGCCATGTTTCCTTTCAGAAGAATGATGCAACAAATTCTTTTCGCACGAACACATACTCAAAATACACCTTGTCGCTCACGCTAATTTCATCTTTGGAAATGGCATCCATGGACATAAGCTATACATAATATTGAAAAAGAGAAACCACTAGCTGCTTTATTTTTAGATCATCCGCTGAATTTAATTAGCTTACTATTAGCGAAATCGCTTGTACAGAATAGCAGCTGGATTACACTTCAGATGGTGGGGTAGTATTAAAATGAATATTCCTGGCATTTACCGGAGTGGGAATGCAAACAGAAAATTGTATTTATCTTCATTGAATCGTAATCACATAAACACGATGGGCCGAGATTGTGTTGGCTACCGTTTTCTCTGATGAGTTAATCTAACATTCCGAGTCTGAATCTGGCTAGTGCTGTCTTATGCCATTTATTTGTTATGCTATAGTAATATTCGGGTTAGCACGCACTAGTTTTCTTACTAGTATCTTCTAAGGACAAGTAACAAGATTGTTTACAGCACGAAAGAAAACAAAACGTTCCTCATTTTTTACTCCTTATGCAGCCACCTATAAACAATAAAGTTATTAGAAACATGGCTAGGAACATTACTTAAGTACATGTATCAAAGGGTTTCCAAACCAAATTAAGGTCACGAACTAAGTTTTTGCATTGTTTTCAATATCCTATTTACTCCTAGTTTCCCTTTTCACATTCTTTAGTTAATGACGCTGTAATACTTTGGTACTGAAAAAGCATTCCAAAATATTTTTTTGGGGGGTGGGGGGGGGTATACTGATTTGGTCATCACCGTACTATCATTTTTTTCCCCTGATAAATGTCCTCCCATTCTAAAAACCTGGGCTGCCCTATAAATTGCATAAGCCTAAATTCGTAGTTGGTATCTTCCAGTCATAGAAGTGGGCGTAAGGCCCATTCCTTCAGTGTATTTTATGTGCACTTTTACGTATGAAAAAGGCGATAAGAATGATAAGCCACCCCCACATACCCTTCCACTGATCGACCCACCCTAAAAAGGTTATCAACTATACCACACTGCTATATGGCCACGTGACTGGAGAAGGCGAACAAGAATTTATTTCTTTTTCAGGCCACAGCCTCTCTAACGCAGAGATGCAAGTTTCAGTTTATGGACATCCTATCACACACCTGTTACGTGCGGGCGGGTACCTTATCTTATTGGACTCGACTTATCCAGAATTACTGGACAACTTTTAGGGTGATCTCGTAAAATGTAGATTTAATTTAGCAATCGTCACCAAAACCTTTACGGCTTTAGGTCAGTGGTTTCTAAACCAAAGGGTGACGATGCTGTGAAATAATGTGAACAACTAGAGCAATCTTCCGAGGGAAAAAGATTCTCATACTTCGACACGCTCGCTCAGTCTCTCACAGGCAAAACACTACTAGCTCAAGAGCCCCCACCCTCGTAAAACACACAACTGCAGCGAACCGTTATTCAACATATATTTCAAACACTAACTGGCTCGACAACATCAAACATATCTACAAATTATTTACAGAGAATCACCGTGCTCGTGTCTAGGGTAAGACGCTGCCTGATGACGTCATACCACGTGCAACAGACAAAGGAAATAATCAAATCAATGCAAGAGGGAAACCAAACTGCCAACTCGGCCTATGATCCCGCTCAATACACACGTACAATGAGTGACCGACAATAGAGCTCCTATTCTTGTCACCACTGCAACAACAACTTCTGCGATACACAATAACAAAGCTATCAAACTGAATCAATAAGTGACCACCAAAGAGCACCGATTCTTGTCACTATTGAAACACTACTTTTCTGCAGAACACGGATACGAGAAGCGACCGTTACAGAGCACCAACTCTGGTCACTACTGTACCAACAGCTTTACTGCAATACACCAATGCGACACGTGACTCACAACATAGCACCAACTCTGGTCACTATTTTACCGCAGTACACAGATACGATCAAGCGACCGTTACAGAGCACCAACTCTGGTCACTACCGTACCAACAGCTTTACTGCAATACACCAATGCCACATGTGACTGATGACCGAGCACCAAATCTTGTCGCTACCGACACTACAGCTATTCAGAGACCCACAAAATAAGCTACGCCACTGCTTCAGCCACGCTACACTCAGTCCCGTCTACTGGCACACTTGCCCAATCACTAGCTATGAGATCTCCTGTCTCCGGCAGGATAAAAACACTTATCTTACATCAACGCGAGTCCCCGACTCTAAGATAAGTTTAAGGTAAGAGCAGACCTTACTTATAAGGCACGTCCAGTAGTCTATTTCCGTCTCAGTCCGTCGAGGGGGTCGGCAAATTACACTCGTAACTGCAAGAGAGCTGGAGTCTTCCTTTTGGCAGGATGGCGACTGAGGTCCGTAGGCTAGCACGTGGTCGCTTCACTGGGTCTCTTCCTAGGTGCACGTCCCTCTCTGTATTCTGTGTCGGTACTCTTGGCCCTCTCTCTCTGTGTCGATCTAACATTTTTACCTCCTTATGTAGTAAGCGTTCTGACGCACTACCCTCAAGTAAACGGGTTCTAGCCAGACTAGGGAGAGCAGGGCGACTTCCATGACAATGGCGTAGCATTACCCCTACCTAAGTGTTCAGAAAGGGCGGAGCGATTAACCTGGTGATGACGTATCTCTCCCCTGCTAGCTTACAAGGGGAGGAGCTAAAAGGCTTACCTAGGAGTGACAGGTAATAGCCTAGGGGTGACATGTGACAACACCAAGTCTTAATCGGACATTATAAGCTTTACGTAAAATACTTATTTTATAGTATTTGCAGGGATGCTGATGACATCAGCGATATGAAAGCTATAGATGTCTATTATATCCTTGGTACAACAAAGAGAACTTGGACAAGCAAGACTATAACACGGACAGGAAGTCGACGTTTCTGGGCATGGCCCTTTCTTCAGGACGGCACAAACAGATAACAAATAAAAGTCTCTTATGATATCCTTCACAAATAAACAGCTGTGGTCCCACATCGACCTACCATTCACATTCAAACAAAACATGAATTTCATCTTCAGAATGCTCTGGACAGAATGGACAAGAGATATCCAGCGCCTGGGAAATTTTGTAGACGATCAATATCAAGACACCCTGAATTTTAATCAGAACTGCGCTACATAATTGGTTTTCCAAGCCTAAAATGTAATCCTAGTATCCAACATTACTTTTCAGCAACCTGTAGTCCACAAAACGGTCTTCGCTCCCATCTGTTCGTGCCAACTTTGCCCATGCAGTCTTTCAACCCCTGTGTGAACAAGAATAACAATTTCTCATTTCCAGCTCATTTATTATACGACACTTTCCCGAACCCATTCATCTGTAACAGATTCTTGTCCCGCCCCGCCGAATAGACTGTAAATTCCATATGCAGCTATCCTGCAGCTCCTTCCACAATAAAATTTCGTTCCATTTTTCTCTTGTTTTCTAGGCACTCGATCGGACACAGCTAAAGAAGTACGACATCTGAAATAAAGTTTCATATGAAAACTGCAGGGTTGAGGAAACACGTAACAGAATGTGCAGCCGTGCTTTCCATGCTTTTAATCACGCGTTCTGAGCAAGGTGATGCGCATCGAGCAGACGACATAACATCACTGTGATGTCATCAAACTTTGCCTCTGCGCAAACACAAGAATGCTTACCCGCCATATTTAAGACGGGCAACATTATTTTGGAGTGAGAAAGCATGAGCAAGGGAAAAGATTCAAAAGAAGCAGCAGGTATATTTTATTTACGAATCATATCCAAGTCTGAGGTGTGGTTTGCGTGAACTGGGCTCGTTGCGTTTAAGTCTGTATATAGATGCCGGCATATAAGCCAAAGCTAGCAAGTCTGTGGTAGACGTCTATATACTAGTATAACTCCCCTCTGCTCGACTCATTAGTCTTGATTATATGGTGGATTGTCTCTTTGTAATGTTCCACTAATTTTATTTTGTTGTATTGTAAAGTTGTATGTATGAAGGCATATATGCGTGCAAGTAGGCCTACACAGTGATTGAATATTTTTGTATCATACATGTATGTTTTTTTAAAATTATGCAACTTGTCTGCAAGTGCGACAGTTAATTCCAGCGAAGTCGAAGAGTTTGCTAGTTCAGTATAGTTGCTACCCCTGACTCACTGCCCTTAGTGATCAATGAAGTTGTATTCTCTGTTGTACCCTGCCATCATTTGTCTAACTTCAGGCTGTGGGCTTGGAACAAACTGAAATTCGCTTTAACTTTGCACGGTGTACCAGGCTGGTTATTTATAGTTTTAAGCGAAGTCTGAAGACATCGTTGTTTTGCTTCAGAAATTTCCTTCTTGGTAGTTTAATTCTTTGTCCATGTGTGGTTTTTCATGCATCAGGAGTTTTCTCCAGGCACACATACAGTGGACAACATCAAAGTCAAACGTAGTTCATTACAATTACATCACTCCATCAGGCATCAGTACCTGCAGCCATTCTCAAGTCCAGCAATTATGCATGCTCAAACATGTCAGTTACAAGTAATCAGTGCGAGGTCATTTGTGTCACCATGCAAAATAGCAATGTGCAGTTTGTGCTGGAGGAAGGTTGTCATCGGTGTCAAATGTATGATCAAGGGGTCATATTTCCCACAGTCTCAATGCGATCAAGCAGTGATATGGGAGATAATCATTGACATTGAACAATTTCACCCACAAAAACTAGGTGTGCTTACTGTAGTGAAGGACCAAAAGATGTGATTAATTATTGTAAGCATCCCAGGGTTGGCACAGTTAAATTAAGTGTTCTGGATTATACAAGTTAGTTTCCATTACATAGTTTCTAATACTATTATTACTAATAGTAATAGGTTACAGTGAATGATGGATGCATGCTACATTAAAGTTCTGTACATACATCTCCATATGTTTCAGCCTGCAAAGCTGTATTAGAGTACTTGAATCGACAAAATCGCCCATATAGTGCACAAGATGTTTTTCAAAACATGGGAAAAGACTTGGGAAAAACAGTTAAGTACACAAAAGGGAAAAAATTACTTGTAAATTTGACATTTTACTTGAGTGCTCTTGTGTGTATTGGGTGAGTTTGTTAATAACTTAACATGTCTTTATTATTTGAATAAAAGTTTGTGAACAGTTGTACCCCAACATGCCTTTATTGGCTGCATAAAATATGGATAAAATATATACAGATAAAAGTATCAGTTTATCTGGAAAGTTATCATCAACAACAAGTGTCTCTAGACAAGGTACTCAGTATGTATTAGCAAGAAAGGATCAATGACAGTTATCCAGGAAGCCAAGTACTGCCTGCTTATTTCTTAGAAAAGCATTTTAAAATAAAAATTATAGCCTATACTGTCTATGATCTGAACATATAATTTGTTGTTTATATCATATAACTATGTTAAAAACATTTATATAATCCAACCTGCATTGTATTTCAGGCTGTTGTCAAAGCACTGGAGACACTTGCTGAAAGTAAACAAGTTAAGGAAAAAATATATGGCAAGCAGAAAGTTTATGTCACTGACCAGGTAAATCTGTAAATTTTTCAATGGCCGTTTAGTGTTTCTTTCTGCTTTTTCTGTCCGTAATACAAATTTTGTGAATGTTTTAAAATGTGACGTATTTAAATGAAACATTTTCTTATTGTGCAGAATATCTATATTTTAAACTATGATTAAATACATGCATAAATGATCATATTTTCAGTTTCCTTGTTTTTCTTCTTTTAGTTTTTAATAAGACTTTTTTGTCCAAAAGAACATACTTTTGGTCTTGTCTTTGTATGCCATCATCTTCTGACCAGTCCACAATTTGATAATTGCAATGGTAAATCTTTGACATCCTCTTGATTGTGTTTCTAATGCGAGTTGTATGCTGGACAAGAACATAGGAATGTTGACTGAACAGAGAGACTAGGAATCCTGAGTTGGAGTTAAGGAAGGAAGCTAGCAATCAGAGGAGAAGAGGATTCTACAGGAAACAAATTTTAAGAAGTTGAATGTTGACAGCTTAACCTGTTTATCTAAAGAGACAGGATCTCTTCACTGACAGTTTAGTTCTCTTTCCTCCTTCTGGACCATAGGGCCTTGACAGTTGTCCTTCACTTCCTGCGGTCTCTGGTGATCTTTTTGCTCCTTTCCAAGACAGATTGATGGCTCAGTTTAAAGAAGAAAGTGATTTGGAAACTAAAAAGCTGTAAGGAAGGAGGAATTAAAAAGGGAAGGAAGTGTGATATCTTGGGATTTTTCTTTTGCCAAAAACATCAGTGCGCATGTACACGTCAATGGTAATTACTAGTGCAATATTGTGAAGGCAGATTCAGGATTCTACAATTTCTTGAAATAAGACAATTACCCTCATCCCATCCTTGCCATTTCCTGATTTGGTTCAGCGAGAATCATTTTCTGACAGTACACCAACTGTATGCATCAAAGACACAGCTTAAGTTGTTTCTACACACTGACGTATGCCTCCACATCCTCCTTCTCTTATCATCTGCAGACATGCATGTGCAAACGCATACAAATACGCATGTATGTGCATGCACACATGCACATTTACAAAAAGAAGAGGGAATTCCTAGGGTTGTAGCAGGTGAAATAAACTTTAGTCATCCCTCAGTTAAAATTTAACCATGATGGTGGTTCAAGTATGCAACATTACAGGAGACCAAAATGTGCCTGTTGGTTTTACTTGGAGTAGGATGCCAAGTCTGAAATCACTTTCAACTCAGAGACTGGAACTTCGAGTTCAGCTGGATTTAAATGAGGATGGATAAAATCAGCTATTAAATAAGGGAGGATATCTGCCTAGTTTTTAGTGTTGAAGAAAAGACTTTTTTTTTTTTACACTCTGATGGTTCTTAATAACAGGATCAGTTTCCAGCTGTAAATGAAAATGAAATTCGAGTGATGGATCAGCAAATTACACAGTTGACAGCACAGCTTCAGGAGAGCCAGGCAGAGACACACAGACTTGAAACAGGTAAATCAAGGTTTTCCTAACAACTTCCTTATTATTTTGAAACCTAGACACAAGCTGGGCCGGAACCTCCAGGATAAAGTAGATGAAGCATTCAGTAATCTCTTTCTATCCTTTCTGGTCAGAGCTATATCAAGTGGTTTCACTTTTTGAGTGTTTCAGAACTTCGTAATTACACTAGTATGCTGTCTACAGAAGAGGCTAAGGCAGAGCTGCAGAGAACAGTCAAAGATGTAGGTTAGATAGTTCTTTTCTGGTAAATATCTTGCTTATAAAGAAAAACCCAATGTGTCAATATTTAGTGTGATTTGTAATTTTACAAGGGGTTACTAGAGTACTATTACAGTATACTGCTACTAAGTCACAGCTCCATTATTTCCTGGTTTCCCTAACTTGAAAAATAAAGAATGATGAGAAGAAATTTCATTTCTGGGTGAAAGATTTTACTTGATTCTGAACAAAAACAGTGCCATGTTTATTCATTGTTAGAAAACGAGTGATTGGCATTTGGTAAATGGGGTTTTATAGTGTCAAACAAAGAATTCTCACAGACCATCTTTTTCCATCCGCCATAAGTACATGGATGCCAAAATTTGTGGCGTCAGCCATTTCATCTGAAGCTCTAAAGATGGAAATAAATATGTTGCATGCTGCAGTGTGAACTGCTGACAATAAAAATACAGCAGCTAAAGGAAGGACGGGTACTGGTATCCAAAGAGGATAGAGAAAAGGTAGTATTCCACATTGCTTCCTAAACAGCTTTAGTGCAGGATTCAAATGAGAAAGTACATTCAGGATATTTAACTGGGAATGCAAAAGACATAACATCATCTAATAACATGTAATATTGTACTCTTTGGCACTGAAATCAAACAGTGTTAACATGATTACTGCTTCAAGCAAACTACATGTAACTATGTCCACTTTAGTATTTTGTGCAAGTATAGTAATAGTAGACTTGTAAGGGCTGAAATCAAATGATGTTAATATGATCATTGCTTCAAATGAATAATGATCCTTTCAGCAAAAGTGTGAAAACAAGCATTTAATTCTTGTCCAAAAGGTTTTGAAGAGGAGAATGCACTGTGTAAAGGAATGGAGGAAACGGAAGAGAATAGTAAGCTATAGAGATTAGCATTTCCTTTATTTTCCCATCTTCACATTTGAGAAGCTCTGGAGATTACCATGTCTTTGAAGCTAAGATTAATATACAGTTGTCATTAAGATCATTACACTATTTGTTGTCATCAATGGGTCTTTCATGTCAAAGTAGTCTACTGATGTTAAAATCTTCCTGAGTGTGAAATTAATTTTTCTTTCAGTCAATGGATATTGTTGGTGCAATTCTGGAAGGTTACCCAAAGACAAAGAAACAGTTACTAGTAAGTCTTTTTTTCTTCCATATTTTTAACCTTTTGCTTGCTGGTCTTATTTCCAAATACATTTAATACAAGTTCTTAGCAAACAAAAAGCAGCTTTTCTCCAGGGTCTAGACATGACATTTTTGTCTAACAGTCTCAGCCACTAACAGTTTCAAATCCAGAGTGAGAGGAAGTAATACTAACAGCAGAAGCAGACAGTTGAGTAGCACTGATAGTTTTTAGAAGTGAGGTGAGCTATGGACCAGAGAGAAAAAAAAAAGTCTGCATATGCTGAAAAGTTGTCCAAGTTGTTTCCATTATATATTAATGATGGCTTTTATTGAATGTCTCAACCATGAGTTTTCTTTATTACTGCAGACTTATGGGTGCAATCATATCTGTTGCTCTATTTAAAAAAACAAACAAACAAACTGCAGCTTAATTATGTTTTCATTTTACTGTGCAGGAAGAGATTGGTATTGAGACAGATGAAGATTGTAACACTGTGCCCCCTGACATCTGAAGTTATTACAGACTGCCAGCGTCTTTAAACATTTACTTCTTTGTGTTATTGTTGAGCAATATCAATAAATATTTGAATTAATCTGCAAACATCACACATTAAAGTGTAACAGACACCAATAGGAATAAAAACAGAACATCTCGAGTCAATTATGAGCTAAATATACATGGAAAATAAATTGTTTTTGACATTTTGTTTGCAAAGTATTGTGGCCAAGAATGCGAACGATATCTGATATTTATAACAAGCAGTTAACCCAGTGAGTGCCTTTATGTTATATATAATAATATATGTCTTTGTTTTTTTTAGTTTTAATTGAAGCTGCTCTAAGGTGATGCCCCAATGTCTGGTTAGATCGCCAAGCCTACTAAATATATCCACATCTGCAAAAGAATTTCTATTTGGGACAATGATCGAACCCTGCATGCTTTATACCGTTTCTGAGTAGTTTTTAGACAGGATTACGTCAGCGGGCAACAAGCCGAATAGTTCAGGCGCGAGCAATGTTGAATGTAGATCTATATAAAACACAATGTAAATGTTTTTGAAAGTACGGTTTTGTAAACAAATGACGAAGAGGCGTTTATAATGACGCCAGTGCATAATCTATTGAATCCAGAGAAAATCATAAGTACATGTATGTGGCTATCGAGGTTGCAGAAAAATCCCTGGCAAAGGTCCTATCTAGGATGATACATCTACATCTAGATCCTACCATTTCGCTCTTTCCTGACAGCCACTCGGCTTTTGGAACCTCAGGTTTGGCTCGCCGAGACTAAATGCTTGTATCACTGGACGCCAAAATGGCGGCTTAGTGGCGCAGATGCAACGTTTTAGGGACCTTGGGTGTTGACAGAAGCATTAACTATTACTCTTCTGTTATTGACCAACATAATTGAAGAATCCATCTGTAGTATATAAATGCTGAGGTGTCAGCTGTTTGGTGTGTAAAACTCCCAGTGCAATACGAGGGAAAGCTATCCCAACTTTTCTTTTGCAGTTCAGTATTCAGTACAGTAGTTGTCAAGGCTCCCTATGCACAGTCTACTAGCACAGTTCATGGATTTGCTCGAGTTGGAGCAGTTTATCGAAACGGCAGCAAAGTCCAAAGCACAGGTAGTAAATCTGAGTCACCGGGGCTTAACGATAGTTACCAGCAACCTTGCGAAACTGACATGCGTGCGACGTCTGTTACTAAACGACAACAAGCTGTTGATGCCGCCGTCAGAGCTCAACTCGCTGCCACTCTTAGAAGAACTTGTGCTGGACCACAACCAGCTGACCATACTACCTCAGGGAATAGAGTGTCTGTGCAACCTTAGGTGAGTCACATCTCGAGGAAAGCTCTCTGTTACACTTTTAAACATTCTGTCTTGAAAAAATTCCCCCTGGATTGGCACATTAATGTTCCCTAAATTTGAGAGCTACATGTCTACACAGAATGCTTAGTTTGTTCGGGCTTATAAAGTCATTACTACCATGTCCAGAAAAACATTTAAAGCTCAATAAGTTACTTGTGTTAATTCTAATGTTCTTAGTTCTGCTGTGCTTCATAAGCAGTCTTTTCTTAAGTATAAGTAAAATTGTGCCAATAATAAAATCTTTCAATAAATTCAAGGACTTTAATCCTAGAAAATATTTATTGAAGATGGTCTCTGTAAACTAAAACATAAGGTTTAAAACATAAAATGCTTAGATTTATCGGCAGTCTTATGTGTGCTGAAAGTTGAAGATAGTGTGAGGATCCAAGATGCAGTGTACAGCTGTGTTAGAGCTGAAGCCACAGCTTACCTGCCATTACATTTTATTAAGTTTTTGGGGAATCATAATTTTCAGGAAGCTGTCGGTGTGTTGTAATCCTCTGGGTGTTCTCCCTGTTGAGATTGGCAGTCTGACATCACTGCATGAATTGTGGCTGGTACAGTGTCAACTTGTCTCGGTACCAAAAGAGATTGGTAAACTCACCAGTTTAACAAAGCTTAGTCTGAGAAACAACAACCTCTCTGTCGTGCCTCCTGAACTTGGACAGCTTAAAAAACTGCAGTGGTTATGCCTGGCAGAAAATCTGCTGCAGGAACTACCAGAGCAGCTTGGCAACTTGAAGCGTTTGTCTTACCTCAGTCTGAACAGCAACAAATTTGATTTTGTTCCCGAGTGTTTGCTACACATGCCTGCTCTGACCACCCTTCACATGAGAAACAATCATGTGGCCAGCATTCCAGACAGCACTATTCTAGCATTATCTGAGCTGACTCGGCTGGATTTGAGAGAGAATCAGATGAATGAAAAGCCATCTCACTGGAAGGCAAGTGAAAATTTGTACCGACTATAAGGTGCTTTGTAACCTTTCTTTGAAAACAGTGTTTGAGGAATGCTGGGATGTGCTGATGAATATTCTTGCTCTTGCATGTACCTTAGTTATTGCCACAAAGATGGGGATGTAATTTTTAAAAAACCCCAATGGACTACACATTTTCAGATCACCTATGATAGTGTCCCACATAATAATGAAGACCAGACACAGATTGCCTACTCAGGAGAAATTATCTTTGAGGTCAGAAAAAGGTTCTTGCCAAGAATCTCATGATAAGGAATGATAAACAGAAAGATGATTAAAAATTATAGAAACACTTTTTTAAAGAACCTTTATTATTTGTCAAAATTTTGCAAAATTAACAGCAAAAATTTCCCTGCATGAGGATGCCCTTTTCCTCTTTGCAGAGTGCATCCTTGGGTCCCAAACATACACTTGCCAAATTCTCTTCTTGCGCTGAAAGTGTACCAGACATCACTTTAAAAGCAGAAGAATATATTAGGATACACAAAAGTACAGCTCATTCGTTTTTGATTTAATTACACTTTCCCAGAATTTGACCTAACATCAAATGCTTGGTAATTGCCTCTCTTGTATTCCATGTGAGCATGTGTTCAAACAATTTTCTCAGAAAATTCTTTCTTGTTACAATCTGAACTTAATTTTTCAGGGTCTGGAATACATATTGCTTGGCCCAGAAGAAAACGTTGCAGAGCAAGAACAACATGCCTCTCCTCGATTTCTTCTACACAGGAGGCCCTGATACATAGATGATGATTATTTTTGGATTCTGGAAACAGAGATGTGCAAGAAACACCTGGAGAGTTTTTTTTAGAAGTGCCAAGATATGTACTTTGTTGCCAGTCTTCTCATTTTCCATTTGGTGAGCACAAACAGAATGCAGGAAATTTAACGAGGATATTCTTGGAGAAGATTGTGCAGTTTTTCCTGCAATGATGTGACACCTTGTATAAGTAATTTATGCCAGATTACCATGGAATTTCCAGAACTGTTCATATTTTCCTTCTTTTTTTGACTAAACTGCTCATAAAAAGATTTTTTTACAAAATGCAAGTTATAAATATGGGGCATGATTTATCCAGTTTACCCAGTTGCCCCAGTTTACTTACTCCATTGTTGTGCCATAAAGGACTGTAGAAGAGAGATCCCTGCGTGCAACAGGCATCTGGTCAGATACAGTATTATGTTGACATGTCTCAATCCCTAGCAAACTGCTTTTGCACCTTCTTTGCTGGTGTGTAGTACAAGATGCTATTGAATGCATCTATGAGCTGTAGCATAGCTGCCATTGCAATGTTAGGATACTTAACTTCGAAAATAATAGCACTTAACACTTATATATGCAAGCATTTGCTTTTAACATTTTATATACATCTTTATCACTGGAGGTCACTTAATTTTGTAACCTCTCCCCAAAATCCCTAATCCACCTATGTAAACTGTGATACATAATAAAAACGCCTGTTTTTGGAAAGAGCCAGAAATAATAACTGTTTTATTACTTGGGATGCCATTTCACTTAAAAAACATGAAAGTAAAATCATAGCTGCACTAACTGATGGACTGAATAAGAAAGGAAGTCTAATCCTATCCTTTCTAAACTCATGTATACATTTTTAAATACATGGCCTTTTAGTTTTGATTCTTCTCAAATATCAGATCATGTCTTTCTGATTGTCATTTGTAAAATTGTTAGTCTTGTCACTTAGGAAGTGGTTTATGGATTTCATAAACTGCGCATTTCAGTGAAGTAATCATCACCACAATCATCATCTTTCTAATCATCTCAGTTCTGAAGCACTTGTTTCCAGTGAGGTCACAAATAATTTGAGAGAGGATTAAAGATAAAGTTTCGTATTAAATAGAAAATTACCACGATGCTTACCCTGAAGACCTGTTTTTTTAAATATTTTTGAAAGCTGGTATTCAGATCTTTCTCCAACTTCAAATCTACATTTAATGCCACTGGAAAAGTAGTGTATTTTATCTGGGCCATGATGAACTCTGCAGAGGCGAAACGAACACTATGTTCATGATCAGCTGCCCTTGTGGTCATTCTTGAGAGATCAAAACAATATTTTAATCATCTGTTGGTTATTGCATGGGCTATAGCAGTTCTTAGACAGTTATAATGTGAAAGATTTTAAAATAGGTTCTACGAAAATTTCATTTCACTCTGCCTGAGGGTGGAGAGGCACATGTGCAGCTCAACATTTGCAAATTATAAACTAAGGGAAGCAACAAAAACAGGTGTATGAAGATGAGAGTTGTGTATGCTAAACTGGGTACTGCAAAACCTGCCTTCAAGATCAATCAACATTTGCGAAGAAAGGTCCAAAACGATGAGGGCAGGAGGGTCGTGAAGGATGCTGAAGAATCAGGAAGTGGAGAAAACTACAGATTTTGGAAAAAGTTTCTGATGGTCAGCCGTGTGAACAGGTGTCACATGCAGACCTAGGCACACAATCCCATCCACCACCCTCTGTACCGGCAGCAAGCACAGGTGCTGCAGGCTGGCTCTTGCCCTTAAGACTTCACTTTATTGTCACAGACATTCAGAAAATGACTATGACTTGCAAAAGATGTAGCAAAAAGTATCAAATGAACATCGATCCTCTACAAAGAAAAATCTTTTCATGACCAGATGGCAGAATCACAAACTTCAGCATGACATTTTGCATGGCATTCTATTTAAAAGACCAGCTTGGCTCATATCAACAGACTTTTAATGTGATGTTGATTATTATGTCACATTCTTAGTACCAGTATACTAAATAAATCAACATTGATACATTCGTATGCAATCAAGGGAGCCTACCATACCCAAACATAGCAAAGAGAGAGTCTGCCACGTTCCTTACTTTCGACTCTCTCTTTGCTACGTGTTTGGGTACGGTAGGCTCCCTTGATTGCATATGTCAGCATACGGTTGTGTCTAGCACTGCCAGTACTTTGTTGGGGTTGTCGTTTGACGATTTATAGCACTCTGTCCTCATTTGTTCTTGTTTGATTGATACATTCCTTAAATTTGTAAATTTTCAAATTTCATATAAAATATTTTACTTATAACAATACGTGTGCCTGGAGCGTATACAGCACGTATATTTTGTATGATTTGGAGGAAAGCAGCATCACAGTACCAAGGACCCTGGAGAAAGAGATCCGGCAGGAAGAAAGAGAAAGGACTAAGAAAGAAGACAACATACACGAAGCAATGAAAAAGGAGATCACTATAGATGAAGTTAAGGTCATCAAACAACTGAAGAAGAAGAAATCTC